>JBBPSJ010000119.1:0-94612 GCA_038093535.1 Boletus reticulatus
GCTTGCCAGTGACATGCCGAACAAGCATACAATTTATTTGTTTATCTTGTCTTATCAGCTGATCTTATCATTGGATAACTACGGCGGCGTCGGACAGAGTTGGTCATTGTCAATTTTCAAATACTGTGCGCTCCGTTACAATGCTACACATCCTACATCAATGGTCGGACACGCTTGCTCCATCAGCAAGAAAAAACAATTGGAATCAGAGCGGCAAGAGGAAGCTATTGCTCAAGCTGTCAAGACCATTCATGAAGAGGAAACAAAGCCATCGGGAGAGCGGCAAAGCCTTCGGGAGATTTGCCGGGCAGTTGAGCTAGAGCTCACGCATCGAGAGGAACAATGCATGCCGGCAAGCACACCAAGAAGCACTGGCAGCATGGAATGGCGAAAAGGACCAGGCAAAGGCTGAAGGGCGGCGGGTTGGTTGGAAAAAACCGGTGCTCGGGAAACTTGAGGGACCGTTGCCAAGGCCAGTCTTCAACAACGACGGAGATGGTGAGGAGGAAAGTGGGAGTGGGAGCGAGGGCGGTGATCCTGATGAGCGCTGATAAGATGGTGATTGTTACAATAGATAATTACATAAGCTGGTGATATACTAGTTTTGGACTGGTTCAAGTGACCAGGATGCTGTGATAACACGACGAACGGGATCCTATATTCACATAACACGGATGGTCTCTATCTTTTTTGTACATACAATTCATGTATGAGAAATCATATTTAAGCTGTCCGATCTAAACAAATTATTGACATGGGATGTTGGGAACCATGTACATTTTGCCGGCTCAAGTGACCGGGGATCACTGTAGATATTGGGTCTCAAAGTTGTGGCCCGATTTGACTCGGAGCGTCGCCAGGGGCACGGTGCTTAATCAAGCTAGCAACTTATCGCGCTGGACGAGGCGAATGATATTGCCACCTTACACTAGTCCTCAACGACTTTGCACACATATTAACTCTATGAAAATTCACTCGCTCCCTCACCACTGGTCATCCGGCGCGGACACAAGCAGAAGATCCCGGTCGAGGATTGGATTAAGAAAAACACGCATGCGTAGGTCCTGCTAGCCCACTCAGTTCCTCGTTCTCGTTCTCGCTCACGCGGGTTTTCAACATCTTTACGACTCCATGATATGACATGGTAGATCCTCTTTTGCGTTACGTGTAATCTCTATATCACATCGCGTCAATAATAACGCCCTTTCAGTTATTTATCTTCCCTGTGCGGTATGGTGTTTCGGAACGATCCAAGATTTGGAAGAAAGAAGACTGTAGACCGTCTTACATTAGTGTATCTTTCGTTCGTGGGCACGTTTGATCTTGCCATATAATGTCAGCGATTTGCGAGTGCTCGTGAGTCTGATACTTTGGGGAATCACAGTGTCACTTCCACCGTTTCATCGACCTGCTGTGCCCTTGAGGCACAACAATCATCGTTTTGGCTCGTCTCTAATGATACATTCCATGACGTTAGAAAATCTATTGGTGACATCCCGCTCCCCGCTGCTGAATGATATCAACAGGATCTAATTTACTTCTGTTTTAGTACATCATCGGCGGAACTCTTGAAAACGTCATGAGCCCACCCATGACACGACGCGGGTGAGCACGAGTTGCGAGAGGAGGTTTTGTATCCTCGGAGATATCGCCTCAAATCCCAGCCTCTGCTAGACCGGGTGGAGAGCATGTCGAAGTCTTATCAACGAGAGTTGACGTTCCATCGCCCCACCGGTCTGAACGGTAGGATGTGGTGGCGGGTGTACAACGAAACAAAAGATTGGAATCGGAATGACGAGTGCTTTCATGGTATGTTCATTCCTCGGTCGCAGCGAAACGGTGGGGAACTGAGGACTTGTGTTGTTAGTGGCTTTTGGCAAGAAAACTATCCTCGCAGTTGATTATCATCTTTACTCGGATCGATGCTAGAATGACTTTTGAAGCAACCTCTTCGATAGCCGTGACTGCGGCCGTGGGGTATCTTCAAGCTGTCCTGGGGCCACTGGTGTTGAAGTCCTATTATTCACTTTTGTTGATAACTGCAATGGATTCGACTCGAGAGAGGAGTCCCCGCTCGAGTCGAATCCATTGCACTTCGCCGAGGAGTCATCTCTTGAGTCACCATTGTTCGTCCTCGTGACTGGTACAGTACCTTCCTTGCACACCGAGCAATGAACTGTCCAAGTGCAAACGAGTGCCCTCGCGTTCTGACATCAGCGTTGCAGCGCACTGTCACTCTGTGGTCGCTATCGCAATCGGGCACCTGTAAGTCTCCAGCCTTCGCTTTAGTGGACATATACGCACCCACGTCTCCATTCCCATTACCGTTCGCATACAAACACGAATACGTGTCCGTGGTCATTTTTGACATTTAGTTGAATGTGGCATCGTACGCCTGCCAAAATGGACAGAAACGGGAGAAGGAAACCTTGCCTTCCCGCTGAAAAGGCAGACGACGGCGGAAGTAATGTCTTGGATAAATTACTTCCCGCTGACAATTTGGGAACGGGATTAAGTTGACGGCGGCACCCTGGGGATAGAGGCTTTAATGTTCGAATGTACTATGTCACACCAATGGTAATCGAACTTTTCTTCGTCTATTCGAAACGCCAGTGGAAGGTGGCAAGTTCGCTCACTGGAGCTGATTTGCATTGGGAATCGCACTCTAGCACTACAAGTACAACATCAACACTCGAACTCGCTCAGTTCAACCGGTCCGTTCGATCGTACCATAAATCCTAGGAGCTAAGGAGACGCCAATACTTTTCCCAGTCTAAACCATGACGGTCATTGATAATAATTGTCGCTGTGCTCATAGTACTTTGATGGTTTCGCTCGTCAACCCACGGCCGCTGAGCCATCTCGTCACTATCACCGTCTTCTCAGCCTGAGATTTGTTGTCCTTTAATATTTTGCTTGCCTCCTTGATCTCGGAAGCCGCGACTTCGGTGAACGGTAGGTCCTCCCTAAAACCGAGGTAGGCATAGAGCTCGATAGTGTCGAGGAGGGGAAAGTTGATTAATATTGTCATTTTCTCCTGTGAAGGTTTGTCGGTCTACCATACACACTAGATGCAGGGTAGGACGCACTCTCAATGGCACACATATATGCCTCAAGTTGGGGGCCGCTTTAATCAATTCTGTCAGTGAATCAGCCACACTTTCGACGCGTCGTACTCTGGTAACGGCGGTGCGTACTACGTGGAAGGGGAGTGAAAGTGAAAGTGCCTCTTAAGACGCGTAATTGTTGATAGTTGCCCTTGACGAGAGACCCGATGATCGTGCTTCCAGTTTCGCACGTGCATATCACTTCCTCGAGATTGGGACAGCTTCTGATGATATGATGCGCCGAGGGAGGTAGAGAGATCTTCCGCACGGAAGGAAGTCGTTTACCTTCAAACCCATTCTTAAAAGCAGTCGCCATTTGAAAGTGTGCAGATATGACTGCGGAAAGAGGGTCACTGTTACTGAGGCAGTGTGCGACTGAGAAAGGACGACCATACCTTGAATGGTGGAAAGGTTGGGTAATGTGGCAAGACAGGCTGCGAACATTGGGATGATCTCGGCTGATCGGTAGCGCGTGAAACTGACGGACACCGTCCTAAACGATATTTAGACACCACGAACTGCTCGTCTTTGCTGTGTACGAACTGAATCAAGGGCAACAGATGTGGGCACGCGTTCAAGACGCGTACGCCAGTCTTGATCGCTTCACCAATTACCCTATAGTATGAATGCTCGTGCTTTGGGAGGCTGACTCCACAAAGCTCAATCCTCTGCCATGCCATTGCAAGGCAGCGTGACCGCAAGAGTTTAGATGTCTGTGACAGTGCACGGAGGGTGGGGGTGCGGACGAGCTCGTCGGAAGAGATCTTGTGATGTGCGAGAACTACATGATGATCATTGAGGGTGGGTAGATAGGATAGAATTTCGAGCAGAAGTTCGTTTGGTATGTGCTCCAAGCTGGGTCTACTCTGGAATGGGATGAACTCCTGTGGTTGGGCCGACGTTCTGCGCAAGTTGGCAGCCACCGTCGATGTTACAGTCGTTTTCGCGCGTTTGGAGGGACGCGCCATTCTTGCTTGTGCTACAGGCCACGTCAGGGCCCATTTTTAAGAGGTTCATTGACAGAGCAAAAAAGTTTGACGCGACTCCCTTTGACTCGCCCGAGGCCGAGGCGCCGAGGGCCGACTGACAAAGAAGTCGTGCCTTGTGGCGATGCGGCCGGACCGCTCCGCTCCTTCCCAGCGCCGATGCTGGGAAGAAAGCCAGGGAGACAAATGCTCCGAGCCTTCTCTGTCTTCATACTGGCACTGATGGGTATACACTTCGAGTCGAATTGCCTCCACCTCACAGCCTATGCGGTCACTCGGACTCATCTGCAGACGCAATCCCAGAACATGTCCCTTTTTAGTATTCCAGTTCACGTTTCCTAACCGCCAACCACGTCTTGCTCTTTCCTCGTGGCCAGACCAATCAAGCTGGATTGAGTGGTGTGAGTGGTATCTGCGGATAACAACTCTATGATTTTGTCGCCGGAATCAACGGAGCGGCCACAATTTCCCCGGCGTCCAGGGTAGAAGGTGAGTAGTCACTCTTATGAGATTAATGCAAGGACTGTATCCCCAGTATTAATGGCCCATCGATATTTGATCACGAGTAAAACCTGACTGCATCATTTACGTCGACAGAGGTAAGAGTATACTGCACTCGCCCACGTCCACATCTAATGCTTCTTCGCCTGCGCCACTGTGCCAACGGCGCCTACCCTCTCAGCCTAGGCATTACAACCCAGCTAGTTTTACTACAACGCCACGTGAGTAGCCAGCCCGAGTCCGCTACGCCGACCAACGCCGTTCAATGGACTCGAGAATTGGGAGAGCTCACGGTGGAAATCACGACCAGAAATGCCCGTGTTCGTGACTCCAGTGACGACGTGTGGTCGTGTAGTCACCCATTCTCTTCGTGCCTCTGTGCGTATCATACACGCTACGACAATACTGAGCACTGTTCGAAATACAAAATACGTATATAGTGTCCAAGGCATGTTCCACAAATAGTACTGTCCTCGATAGTATTGAATACTCTCCTCACGGCTCTGAAAGCAAGTTTCGGCACCCTAGGTCCTTCGATGCTAGATCTGAATTATCCTTTAATGCTTCGAGATGTTTTGCCTCCAGTCCGTCTGCCTCTCCCTCGACAATTTGGCCCGTGGTGGCCAACAGGGACGGTTTCCTTCAAGCTTAACGTCCTTGGAGTCAATCATATTTGTCCTAGTCTACAGAATTATCATTACAACCTGATCGATGACGACTATCGACGTCGGATGAGTCTGCGCGATCACACTTGGAAAGTTTCCCTTGTCATGTAGTTGTAGTTTCGAACAACGTCAAACTCGTATGTCCTGTAGTCCCAGGGGTTGTTCAACTTTGTCAACACCACAGTCTTTCCAGCTTGCGACTTGTTCCCCTTTAATATTTCGCTTGCTTTCTCGATATCCAAAGCCGCAAATTCACTGAGCGGTAGGTTCATCTCCATGTAGAAGTCGATCAGGATCTCGATGGTGTCGAGGGAGGGAAAGCCGGTTAATGGTGTCATGTCCGACTATGCAAATTGTCACCATGCTACCGACTAGATGCCGAAAAGGACTCACCTCCATCGCCACACTGGCATGCGTCAAGTTCGGAAGTAGGTTGACAATTTCTGTCAATGAACCAGTCATGTTGCACCATGTACCGATAAAGAAGGAGCATACGCGAGAGGGGTGTAGTAATCCCTTTCAGGATGCGCATTTGATGACATTTGCCCTCGACAATGGATTGGACGATTTTACTACCACCACCGTGACCACCTTCATCTACGCATGTCACCTCCTCGAGGTGGGGACACCCTTTGAGGATGTGATGCGCGAAGGATGGTAAGGAGATCCTCCGCACGGAAGGAAATATTTTACCTCGAAATGCGATCTTGATGGCGGACTGTGACACTCCCCGTTCTACGTGTATGACTGGCAGAACAAGGTACTGAGGCAGTGTGCCACGGAGAAAGGACGATCATACCTTGAATGGTATCGAGGTTGGGTAACGTGGCAAGACAGGCTGCAAATGCACGGATGATCTTAGCCTTTCGGTATGTTGTCAGCATGACGGACACCGTCCTAAACACTAGTCAGATATCAAACATGATGTATATGCGTCTCATACGGACCGAATCAAAGGCAACAGGTAAGGACATGCTTGCAAAACGCGGATGCTGCTGTAGGTTCTTTTACCGATTGCCACGTCGAACGAGAGAGAAAGCCTCTGGAAGTTGGGTTCCCAAAAATCGGCCCTCTGCCATGCCATTGCGATACAACGCGACCGCAAGAGCCTGGATGTCTGCGACAGCGCACGCAGGATGGGCGTGCGTACGGGCGTAGTGGAGCGCATGACATGCCTAGGATGTGTGAGAAACATAACATGGTCTGTACAGTTACAGTTGTCGGAAGTGGGCAGCTGAGCGGGCAAATAGGACACGACTTCGAGCAAAACATCGTCTGGGATGCACTCCAAACTGGGTCCCGTTTCGAAAGGGATGAATGTTGAAGCTGAAGGTTGGGTCAACACGACGTCGTCTTCAATAGGACTAGGACTCTTGATCACTGTCGACGCTGAGTCCACTTTCGCGCGTTTGGACGCGGCGCGTGTCATCATCTTGCTTTTGCGACCTACTCGAATGCGTTAGTATGGAGGACCATTCGGCGCAACGTTTTTGAACTCAGCGTCCTTGGCATGAACAGAAAACTCAAAGTACTCAAACTCAAACAAACAATAACCAACATGGAGCGACGATTTCATCGACATATGTTAGCACTCACGCCAAACGCCAGACCAGCCCTACAAGGTATCTTTAATCGAGGAAATTTACATGCTGTGCCATTTTCTTCGGACGTGGATAACAAGACGGTCAATGTCCACCGCACAACTGTTGAGCAAACATTTAACCCGTGGAAGCGGGAAAAGTCGATGCAGATCGAGACGAACACATCTTGGAGCGTTCAAACGATGGAAATGGCTCAACGTATGCTTGGAGCAAAACCGTCACGTTACTAAAGTACTACGACTTGGTTCAAAGTCCCACTGATTCGTCAGTTCTCTCATCAAGGGCCACTATCAAACACTGCGTTTCAAAAGGTATCTAACCTCCTCTCACGTGTATGCTCCTTCGTTTTCAGCACAGGATCAGTGTGACTGATCTGTCCATAGGGTCGATTTCAGATCAGCATATATCAATCACAGCGATCCCATTTCCCTTCGTCGACGAGATTAAGATCCTTTTCTCCCCTGCGACCAGAGAAAACGAAACAGTCCACAAACCCACATCATTGTACTGGATTGGCATTTCGTCTCGTTCATTCGGGGTGCCTAGCGTAAGTAGAAGCCCTGAGACCCTTGATTGTCCATATCTAGGAACGGGCGTATGATGGGTATGTGTGATTGAGTGAGACACGGACGTGATAGCCCGGAATCCAGGTATTTATTGTTGCAATCGAACTCTAGCATTGTCGAGCCAAGTCCACCCTATCATACAAGGTTAATGTTTTTGATGTCATCCATACTTGTCCTAGTTCCTATCGCAAATACTACAACCCGATGAACGACGACCGTCGATATCGGATGACTGCAATCACACTTTGACAACTTCTATTGTCGTGTACGTTTGACCAACATCGAACTGGTATGCCCTGTAGTCCCAGGACTTGTTCGACTTCATCAATACCACAGTCTTCTCAGCTTGCGACTTGTTCCCCATTAAAATCTCTCTTGCTTTCTTGATGTCCAAAGCTGCAAATTCACTGAGTGGTAGGTCCACCCTGGTGTAGCAGTTGATCAGGATCTCGATGGTGTCAAGGAAGGGAAAGTTAGTCAATGGTGTCATGTCCGACTATGCGAACTTAGTATGGTACGAACTAGATACCGAAAAGGGCCCACCTTCAACGTCACACTGGCATGCGTCAAGTTGGGAAGTAGGTCGGCCAATCCTGTCAACGAACCAGTCATGCTTACGCTGCACCATGTACTAATAAAGCAGTAACATACGCGTGAGGGGTGCATGAATGCCTCTCAGGATGCGCACTTGACGACATTCGCCCACGACAAGGGATTGGACAATTTGACCACCACCTCCATCTACGCATGTTACTTCCTCGACGTTGGGACACCTCCTGATGATCTCACACGCAGAGGAAGGCAGAGTGATCCTCCGCACGGAAGGAAATTGTTTACCTCGAAATGCATCCTTGATAACGGTCTGCATTCTGGAGCCTGAGTCCACGAATATGACTGCCAGAGCAGGGTACTGGGGTAAGTAAATAAACAAGATCAGGGAAGAAGGACGACCGTACCTTGAATAGTGTCGAGGTTGGGTATTGTAGCGAGACAGCCCGCTAATTCCGGGATGATTTTAGCCTGGCGGTATGTCCCCAGGATGACGGACACCGTCCTAAACGAGAGTCAGATATCACACATTATCTGTGTCTGCCTTGTACCCACTGGATGAAAGGCAACAAGTAAGGACATGCATTCAAGACGCGTATGCCGGCCTCCGTTACTTCACCAATTACCATATCGGAGCACAGCCTTTGCTTCCCGAGGTCGATTCCACAAAGCTTAACGTTTTGCCATGCTATCGCGAGACAACGCGACCGCAAGAGTTTAGATGTCTTCGACAGCGCACGGAGGGTGCGTGTGCGAGCGAGCATGGCGGAGGAAATGACATACTTGGGATGCCACGCACGCCGAGAATCGTCGAAAGTAGGCAAATAGGACACGACTTCGAGCAAAACATCATCTGGGATGCGCTCCAAACTGGGTCCAGTGTGGAATGGGATGAATGATGGGGGTTGGGCCGACACGACGTTATCTTCAGGACTAGGGCTCTTGCTCACTGTCGACGTTGAGTCCATTTTCGCGCGTTTGGACGCGGCGCGTGTCATCATCTTGCTTTTGCGACTTACTGAATAGCCAGCGTACTGCGCGGGCGGCATGACTCGCCTGTGAGTCAGTTGAGGCCGAGGCGCCGATCGCGAGGGCCGACTGACAAAGTCGTCGTGCCTTGTGGCGATGCGGCCGGACCGCTCCTTCCCAGCGCCGATGTTGGGGTTCTGATTCAGAAATCAAGAAAGCCAAGGAGACAAATGCTCCAAGTCTCTGTGAGTTTTAGCGCTCAATCCAACCTTCATACTTCATACTGGCACTGATAGGTATGCACTTCGAGTCGAATTGCCTCCACCTCACAGCCTGACCTGCGGTGACTCGGACTCATCTGCAAACGCAATCCCAGAACATGTTCCTTTTTAGTATTTCAGTTCACGTTTACGCACCAATCTATTTGTGAACCCCCCAACCGCCAACCATGTCTTGCTCTTTCCTCGTGGCCAGACCAATCAAGCTGGATTGAGTGGTGTGAGTGGTATCTGGGGATAACCACTCTATGATTTTGTCGCCAGAATCAACGGAGCGGCCACAATTTCCCCGGCGTCCAGGGTGGAAGGTGAGTAGTCACTCTTATGAGATTAATGCAAGGACTGTATCCCCAGTGATCGCCGATGTATTAATGGCCCATCGATATTTGATCACGAGTAAAACCTGACTGCATCATCTACGTCGACAGAGGTAAGAGTATACTGCACTCATCCACGTCCACATCTAATGCTTCTTCGCCTGAGCCACAGTGCCAACGGCGCCTACCCTCTCAGCCTAGGTATGACTGAAGCATTACAACACAGCTAGTTTTACTACAACGCCACGTGAGTAACCAGCCCGAGTCCGCTACGCCGACCAACGCCGTTCAATGGACTCGGGAATCGGGAGAGCTCACGGTGGAAATCACGACCAGAAATCCCCGTGTTCGTGACTCCAGTGACGACGTGCGGTCGTGTAGTCACCCATTCTCTTCGTGCCTCTGTGCGTATCATATACGCTACGACAACACCGAGCACTGTTCGAAATAGAAAATACACGTAGTGTCCAAGGCATGTTCCACAAATAGTACTGTCCTCGATAGCATTGAATATTCTGCTCACGGCTCTGAAAGCAAGTTTCGGCACCCTAGGTCCTTCGATGCTAGACCTGAATTATCCTCTAATGCTTCGAGATGTATCGCCTCCAGTCCGTCTGCCTCTCCCTCGACAATTTGGCCCGTGGTGACATCCCTAAACACGATGGTGGAGTCGACGTAAGAAATGGACTGTGAGAACATGCCGAACACGGTGTCAATCCTCTGCCGATGAACACGGCGTGTACCGTGATCATACAATTCCCGTACACCAATGATGAACCGAGGTATAAGAGGGATCAATGATATGCAAGACAACCCAAAGATAATACCCAGTAAAACAGGGTCTGCTGTCAAGGATGCCAAATCGATAAATATGTTCCTGGAAGTTAAAGGGGAAACATATCAGTAATCGGACCCTTGGTTCGAGAAAAGTAAGATGGGGTGGGATGGTGATGGAAAAGAGGGGAAAAGGTGACATACGCAAGGAAATAGTAAATCCCATCTTTCACAAAGAGTTGCATGTACTTGTTGGGTTGCCATTGCTTGGTTGCTTTGTACATCTGAACTGACTGCTTCAAGGTTTGTGTGACAGCTAAAATCAACAGTATAAGGCCCAGGGGAAGCCTCACACCCAGAGGGTAAACACTAAGCAAGTAGTTTCTTGACTCTGAAACATCACAGAAAGAGGAACCAAAAATTTTCTGGACTGTAACTGATGAAAGAAATCATGATAGAAGATGAAGAACCATCTACATGAGTTTGGTGATGGATGCAGTTGAGCTCAAGACATACCTGTGAAGTAGGTATTGGGAGCAGAGAGGATTCCCACAACAACAAAAGAAAAAATGACTTGTGGCACATAGATGAACAAGAGGACACCAAGAACCCTTCTGGATTGGTTCCACATTGTGTATACCCATGCAGTCATTACCACTGTAATTTAAAAAGACAGTCATGGAATCCAATAAAAACAAAGGACATGCCTCACAATCAGTAGCAGCAAGAAATACTGTGTATTGCCAGAAAACTGCCACAGTGATTGAAGTACCTTTAGAATGTTCACAGGTCATGCTGCCATGTAAGTCAAATAAATCAAGGCACCTACATCTGTGGAACAATTATTCAAACTGCTCTCAACCAAAATTCAGATCCATACAACTAGAAAAAGGTTATTATTAGTGAGAAACAAAATATATGTAAAATGGGAAAACCAACTGTGACAGAGCCAGACACAAAGGATGTACCAGCTGTGAATTACCTTGATCAGCTCAATCAATCTTTAGTCTCAACTCTGGACATACCAAGCCCACCAAGGCTATACAGTAGCACAAATTCATTGTTAGCTTTGTAGTATGATTTGTAGCACATGAACCAAAGACCTACATAGCAAGAGAAAGACCAACATAGCGAACCTAGTGTCAATTCAATATACATGCAATGAAGCACTCCTTGGTTGATTGTACATACCACAAGAAACATTGTGGAGATCCGGGTCCAGGGTTTGAGCTGTGGTACTATTAAAGACCTGGCAATCACCTGATGAACATGATTCCGTTACCCAAACATAGTCTATCTAGAATAATGTTAGTCAACAAATAGGATGGGAGAGCCAAACAACATACCTCTCTCGAAAAGTTGAGGACTACAGGTAGTAGGATTTAGACGGTCAATTCAGTCCGGAAACAATGAATTACACTGTCACGCACAATAGTCATATACGACAACTGTAATAAGAACAACTGTCACCCAATCAGTTCGTAGATTAAGCACTGAGTGAAAATGTGAGTGAGCGCACGAGATGAATAGTCTTGTTCCAAGAGGTATTCCAATGTGCGGGAGGATGCTTCCATGAGACGCGAGTGAGAAACAGATATACCTGCGTCAAGAAATGGGGGTGGTTACCAGCAGTTCAGCCCAATGTTCCCTGACAGTTATATCCTCCATGGAATATGTAATACTTTTGCTTCGGAACACATATAGAACTAGGAATGATGTCTTGGATAACGACGATTAAAATATTGTGGCGGAAAGTGGTGCGAGGCATCTTCGTGGGTGAGTGTGGGACTGGATTCAGACAAAGGGTCGCATATCTCGTGGAAAGTAGGGGTTCGGAAGCTAAACAAGAGGAGCGGTACGCAACCGGGACATATCATTATTGATTTCGCAGCCTGCGTAGCGGCAAGTTGAGATAGATGTAACACTCCTTCCGCTGCACTCCGGGGCCTGTGATAATTATCAGTTGGATCGCGAATATTCTCTACACATCACCCACCAAGATGCATCTCTCTTTCTAGCATATCATATATGCCACAACCCTGGGTTCGGGGTATTATTTCATGGTAGTGGGGCGCACTTGAACTTCAGTCCTTTACGAGAATGACTTGGCAGTGCTTGACTACGTGGCAACACCATAGAACTCACAGATGAGGCAATCATCTGTAACCGATCGGTTGACAGAGCCGCGGACGTGATGCATGATGGTTCCTCTTAGTTCCCACCAGTGTGAGATAGCCAGAATTCACCAGGAATCGATGCGATTGTTGCATCTGTCTTGAAAGCACTCAAGTCAGAAAGATGGACAATAGAGACAAATATTTTACACCTAGATTTGCGAAACAACGTCTGTTTTCCCGACGCGCAATGCATTGAAAGAGTCCGGTTGTCACAAGCCCAGTTCCTTTGTACGCTCATCGTTCATCGACTTAAACTTTCCCATCAATGGGAAAACCGGCAAATGGTGTGAAGAATCGTTGTTATACGGACGGCGACCTGAGCTGTGATTTGATTGCGTACTTCCGTGGGCGTGAGGGCGGACAGGTACATACCCAAAAATGATAATGATTCGAGAACACCGACTGACAACACCATTCGCCAACCATATACTCTTAATCCAAGCGTTCTAGTATTTCCCAACTATGCCAAACACAAAAGGAAGAGTCGAGCGAGGCGCGATACCCGCAAAGAAAGCGGCGATGGCTACAAATCCTGGTTCAACAACCAATTCGAGGATATTGAAAACGTGCGTGGCAACATCAATTCAAGGCTCCCCGGCGATAACCTGCTGCGTGGCATTGAGGGACCAACACGTCTTTGTTTGGCGTGATTCCGTCTGACGAGTCTTCGATCCCCATGGAACCGAGCAATTGTAACCACCGTGCACCAGCGGTTATTTCGTGAGGTGCCTCCAGGGGTAATGCAAGCTTGCGAGCTCAGCTTGGGTCACTGGCAGCGAGTACCGGCGCTGCCAGTGAAAATGACCAGACGCGTTACATAAACTATTGCGTTATTCCTATCAAATTTTCGACACGTCTCTTTGACGCGTCCCATACCAACTGTGTAGAATGGCGCGCGCGTCCAAACGCGCGAAGACAACCGCGACGTCGACGGTGACCCCCGACGGTGCTCCTTCCAGCATGTCAGCCCAACCCCAGCCGTTCATCCCCTTTCAAACGGGACCCAACATGGAGCACATACCAGACGACGTTCTGCGCGAAATTCTGTCTTATTTACCCACTTTCCGCGACCACCATGTATTGTTTGGATGTTGCCTAACACCACCGGTGATTCCCTCTACCCTACTCGTCCGCAGCTCCACCCTCCGTGCTCTGTCGCAGACTTCACGACTTTTGCGGTCCCGTTGCCTTGGAATGGCATGGCAGAGGATCGAGCTCTGCGGAGCCGAACACAATAATTCGTTCTATAGGGCAATTGGTGAGGCAACCAGGACTGGCACACGCGTCTTGAAAGCGTGTCCGCACCTGTTGCCCTTGATCCAGTTCGTATAGGACAGGTGTCGGTTATTCGTGACAGCTGACTATCATTTAGGACAGTGTCTGTCGTTTTGACGCGCTACCAATCTGCTAAGATCATCCCAGCATTTGCAGCATGCCTCGCGACACTGCCCAACCTCACCACCATCCAAGGTACCCCCGCCCGTCCCCTCTCTACGATCCATTGCCTGAGCACCCTTTTCTGTTACATAGTCATACATGCACATTCTCAAATGACAACCGCTATCAAGAATGGTTTTCAAGGTAAACAATTTCCTTCCGTGCGGATGATCTCTCTCCCCTCCTCCGCGCATGAGATCATCAAAAGCTGTCCCAACCTCGAAGAGGTAACATGCACGGAAGGAGATGGAAGTACAATAATCGGATCTCTCGTCAAGGGCAACTGTCAAGAGTTGCGTGTTCTAAAAAGCATCGATGCTCCCCTCAAGCGTACGCTCTGCAGTTTTCACCGTTTGATACAGTGTGGGTAAGCATGACTGACTTGTTGACAGGATTGGTCAAAGTGGTCCCTAATTTGAGGCATATCGCTGTGTCGGCGAGAGTGAGAGTGAGTCGTTCTCGTACCTAGTGTGTATGGCCCAGGTATATTGACCTGTTTGCGTAGGCGGACACTGTGATACCGTCGACCGGCTTTCCCCTCCTCGATACTATCGAATTCATTGACAACTTCGGCTCCACACTGGATGCAGTATCCTGTACCCAGCAAGCCAGCGAAATCTTGAAGCAGAACAAGTCGCAAGCCGAGAAGACCGTACTGTTGACGAAATGGACTGGCACTTGGGGCTACGGCCCATACGAAAACGATGCCGAGAATGCATTCGTGACAAGGGAAGCCATCAAAGTGTGACCACGGTGTCGTTCAAGGTCATCAACGGTCATTATAGTTGGAGTTGCGATATGGAGATGGGGTTCCATAGACTCGTACGATTATGGGACCTTGCATGATCGAGTGGGCGTGTCAGAGTGCTTGCCAAGGCGTTGTGCAGATGTTTATATTACGCTACATTATACTTGCAATAATTTATGTTCAAGTTGAAATGGCGTGCCGCTTGTCTTCGCCGTTGTTATACCAAACACGTCGGGTAAGCGAAATTATTTGCTGACACGCCGGTCGGTCCGCCTGTCCTTTTGGTTCTCCAATACCAATAGTACCATGTCAACGCTATCCTGGAGTCAAATATCAATATCTTCAATGTGGGGGAAATGGGGAGCGAGGCTCTTTCTCCCTCGGTCGTTGTTCGTCTCTCCGTCTGGGCTCCAGCCATAAGGGTCACCCGAGACACACCTTCGGTCAGTACGTATGCTGGGCGGATACAGCGCTGGTTGGTACCAAGTTCGAGGTTGTTCGTATCTGTGTTCCAGACAGTGACAATTGGTCAGAGGGGTTGGTTGGTTGGGGATGGGCGTGTGAGCATTCTCCTTCCTTGTCCCTTGCCCTCATTGATTTTGGCGTCATTTGGACTACAACCTTTCCCCTTACTATCGGATGCGTCGGACTGTATGCGCAAGCATCGTCAAGCCCTTTTGGAACAATGTACAGTCACTGCATTGCATCGCTTCAATAGTCTTATTTCCTTTCGCCTAGCGTCTTCCCGTTCTCAAGCCAACAGGCAAGCACAAACGATCAACGCTGTTTCGAGAGGAAAATCAATGTAGGTATTGTTGCGATGCAGCGCCTGCTTTGTTCATACGCGTGTTTCAATCCCAGCGACCTAAGAAGGCCGAGGTGATGCCATCGGTATCAAAGATCAAAGATTGTAGGACCATCCCGCCTAAATCGCAAGTGACCGTGTGCTGCGAGCATTGGCGAGACAATGAAATTACGACAGGCGCACCACCCAGCTAAACAAGTGAGAAACACCACGGCATTGGAGAGTCTATCGTTCTGACATAGACCCTTAGGACAGATGTTGGAAGTGATCGCGCCAGATTCCCGACCCCGGCTGCCCCAGTATCTTTGTGGCCCTTGGGCTTATCCCGTATGCGTGCAGTCATTGCGCCGCGCGTGGGGAACAGCGGGTCATAGGTCTCACAAGTATCATAACACGGCTGTAGACGATCGATGGCGGTGAGTTCTGAGTCACCCCTGATCAGTTCTTGCCATCTACTAAATTGTCGGTTACTAAAACACACCCTAAAATTGCAGGTGAATCGACGTGGACTATTCAAACGTACCACCCGACCATGAAATAACGGCCTGGAATGGGATGCGTGAATACACATCGCTGGCTTAATGCGATGGAAATAGTAAGGCTTTGATCTTGTGTGGCGCGTTGAAATGAATGATTGATGGGAATGCAGTGTTGACCGTAGCGTTGCTTGCACCCGTACGCAGTTCCAAGATTGCATACTCTTTATGATGCGATCATGGCTGAAGTGATCATACCTAAATTTAGATTATCCGACAACATTCTTTGCCTCGAATCCATGCTGGACTGCATGGTCTGTATATGCTGAAATATATAATTGCAACTTAAAGGGACACAGTGGTCGAGCTACCACCCTATCCCCCTCTGCACGTCATGTCAACACCCCCCAATCTACTGTCCGCTTTGGAGTTTCTCAGGATCGATGACTATGCATGCTGTATGTCATTTCATATCTTAAATCATTAATCTTATAGACCATTTGGTTGGCAGTTATTCTCGTCACTGCCACCATATATGATTATTGTGCGTGACAATATTGTGTATCATACTATTGAAACTGCAATGACCACATAATCCACCCACAGTCCTCATGTTTTCAAGAGAGGTATGTTAATTTCCTTTCATGCCTAACTTGTCGACTGACATTATTCGAAGATAGATTATGTTTGGGTAATGAAACAACATTCATCAAGTAATTGTCAAGTCTCTAATAGTACTTATTACAGCTCAGATCTTGGACCTGGATCTCTACAATGTTTCTTCTGGTGTGTGATATGGATCAGGGTGGTATTTCACTGTGTTATGACCTGAATTGACACTAGGTTCGCTATGTTGGTATTTCTCTTGCTATGTATGTTTTTGGTTAATATGCTGCAAACCAAATCACAAAGCTAATAATGAATCTGTGCCCAAGCCTTGGTGGTCTTTGTATGTCCAGGATTAAATTAGAGGTCAATTCAGCTGATCAGACAATTCATAGATACTACTACCTTTATACCTGTGACAGTTAGTACTCTCTTTCTGCCTCACATCTTGCTTACCATCAATGATTGTCTTTCACTAGCTGTATGCATCTGCTGAACTCTGATTAAATTTGTATTGATCATGGTTTCATAGGTGTAAGCACCCTGATCTATTCTCTTTACATGGTAGTCTGATCCATGAACATTTTCAAGGTACTGCAGTCACTGTGGTAGTTTTCTGGCAATATGTGGTGTTTCTTGCTGCTACTGATAGTGAGTTACAATACCCTTCATCTTCATTTTTCTATAATCATTCTTTTAAATTGCAGTTGTGATGATTGTAAGGGTATATGCAATGTGGAATCAATCCAAGTGGATTCTTGGTGTTCTACTATCCATTTATGTGTCACAAGTTGTCTCTTCCTTGGTTATGACAGGTATTATCTCCCATCCCAGTGCCTTCCATTCAGGTGTGTCTTGACATACATTACTGTAACCTCATGCAATTCACCATCATTTCTCCAGTTGCAGGTAGCCAAATTCTTGGTTTCTCATCCTGTACTGAATCATGGCCTGATCATATGCTGATCATCTATGCTGTAAGCCTAAGACTTGTTCTTGGCATTCTGCTGTTGGTTTTGGCTGCCACCCAAACCTTAAAGCAGTCAGTTGAGATGTACAAAGCAACTGGCCAATGGCAACCAAATCAGTACTTGCAACAATTCACGAAGGATGGCATTCTTTATTTTGTTGTGTACGTCATCCTTTCCCCTCTGTTTCTTTGAGCCAATGAGCCAATGATTGAATGTTTTCTTAAACTTCCAGGAATGCAGTTGTCAATATTACAGGGCTAATAACTGTAAACACCATTCTGCTCGTGGTCATCGACACATTATCTTCTGTATCCCTGATCCTACTTTTGCCTCGGTTCATCATTGGTGTACGGGAGTTACACGACAGCAAACTCGATTGCTGGGGGACTGACACTGGATTTGGCATATTCTCGCAACCTATTTCCAGTGAAAATGTGGCTGCGTCCACGATCATGTTTGCGGATGTCACTCCAGGCCAGGTTGCGGAAGTGGAGGTGGACGAATCAGAGACAATTTGACTCGAAAGGCTAAGAGACGGTCTAGCAAAGGATTAGGAGGGCCTAGGTTGGCTGCCGAAGCTTGACTTTAGCGGAGAGCGCTAGGTATTGAGCGACGAAGGATTCATATTTGCAGAATGTACCTTGGACACATATTTATTCACCCGATCATCCGGGCTTCAAATGGGCTACTATCAAACTTTGGGCTATTGGAAAGACTGGTACATACTAGTTGAGGAATAGGATAAACACGCACATTATCCTTGAACCAAGTTCCATGCATTCGTGCGGACCAGTGAAGCCTCCCGTTTCAATGGCTCTCGACATATGGGAACACAGTGGAGCTGTATAGCGGAGTTACTGACTCAGACTCGCTGGCGTTAGCAACGTCACCGTACAGCGTGTCTGTTGCCCTAACCCGAACGCTCAATTCTCAAGGCACACTGGTATCGACGGCAGATGAGTCGCTCACCTCCAGCGGCCAGCACTGGCATATGTTCCGAGTTCGGGCGTGGGTCTCTTGCAGGTCTCCGCCTCTCAAGTGCACCCTGACAACGCGGCCTCCGACCCAGAGCCTTGTCAATTCTCATCCTCAAATCCAACCGTGAAAATGGATTCACCTCGTCCATCTCCCACGCTGGCGCTGAATCCGTCCCGTTTCACATACCTTCCGCACCAGTTTATTCAAGACTCAACTATCCATCGTGGATCGCCTAGGGCGCCATTAGCCAGGCAGGTCGGCAGACTAACAGCATGACTAGTTGATCCCCAAGAACGAGGTCTCGAGTATGGAGACGGCCTGTTTACGGGGTGTGATGACGCGGTTAGTCCGTTCACAACAAATGCGAATTCTCGGTTCAAGTGGCCTGTGGTAGGGCGGAAACACTGCCCGAGCGCGAGTCTTAGGGCCCACTCGTGTCGCTCAGCTGTATCGTCAACCAATTGGGTTACTACCGGCCGTACCGCTGACACGGACACAGTTTCCTAGGTTGGTGTAATTCATCGCTGCATTTCGTCGTTCGGTCGCGCAGCGGCAGTACAGGTTGTGAATACTTACAACTAGAAAGTTGGTGTTGGGCGTGGAGATGGACGTACGGGTAAGTCCTGTTGGCCTCCACTTATCCCTTCCTTGTCGTGTGAGTTTTTACGATTCAATTCCATTGTGACGTGAAAGTGGACAGGCCCCCTTTGCGACCCATGCGTTGTGTCGCTTGTCGTCCCCTCAGTCTGTCGTCAACGTCCCTGTACAGCAGTGTCTCGGATGCGTTCCGTACTGCCCTCCACTGGTCTGTTGTGCTATTCCATGGAGCGTAGTGACCACCACTTTGGCTGTGTTCTGACGGTACATGTTCCTGTTCCATCATGT
The DNA here is from genome assembly GCA_038093535.1 of Boletus reticulatus. Classification (NCBI taxonomy): domain Eukaryota; kingdom Fungi; phylum Basidiomycota; class Agaricomycetes; order Boletales; family Boletaceae; genus Boletus; species Boletus reticulatus. The sequence goes on from JBBPSJ010000119.1 coordinate 19,397, forward strand.
TGGGATGTCGGTGGTTTTGTTTACTTCCCGCTCGTTGCTAATAAATCATACCAACACAATCAGCTTTTTATTCTTTTAGTATACCGTTTTCCTCCTCCTCGGTTGAACTTCCTTGGAGGCCGAACGTCGGCGGCGTCTGTGGACTGGAGGTGATTGCATTGGACGAAAGGACATCCTAAGGGGTGAGAACGTGTTGCATGGAAAGATGGTCAATGAGAGTCGGCACTCGCTTGCTTTCCCCGTCTGCACGGTGCGGTTGTGCGCGGTGTCAGAGCAAAAGAAGAGTATGACGAGTACGCTCCTTTGTTCGGACGGAAGGAAGGAGCTGACGCAGGATGCCAGAGAAGAGGGTTTTACTGACGAATTAGATGTCGTGCTGTAAGCATGTAAGTGTAGTTGCTGAACTCGCATGGACAAATATTTCAAGGTGGTGTTGCGCGGAAGGCTAGATATGCTGGTGTCATGGTTTCTTGCAATTGACTGAAACATCCTCTGAAGGTTACTACGGCTTCTTATGGCGGTATCCATCTAACCATCGTGCCTATCCGGGAAGTGTGCAATCAACATCTACAGGCGAGATATTGCCAGAAGCTATCGTTCGCCCACTGAACCCCATAGCACGCTTATTGATGATCATGGTTCAGCAGCGACTTCGGCTATCCATGAAGCTCACACGAGAAACGCCAGTCCACTCGTTCCGCAAGAAGTTATTGATGTCCATGCCCCGGATCAATGTTGATGGAGACCACGGTTATGCTCCACATCACGTCTGTGGCTTCCTTTGGTAAGAAATGGCGGCTGAAGATGATTGATTTAGGTGAGTTCTGCGGTGTCTCTGCCGTCACCGCAGTTTAATTCTCGTCTATTAAATCGTTGGTTGTCAATACTAAGCCCCCTACCGTAAACTTGGAGGTCGCTTCAAACGACTTGTCATCCAACCATAAAGTGACCACCCGCCCCGAACTTGGCCATGAGGTCTCAATCGGCGCGAAGAGCAGGCAGGAAAATAGTGACGGGAGTCGACAGTACCCAAGACACACTGGGATCCGACACATTACTATCGCCGGTTGGATACAAGGGGGCGCTAATCAGTGATCTGGCGGCCTTCCCTGCCACAAAGTCCGATGAATTGATATGTGCGTACTCGATTGCGCAGCTCCTTTACCACTCACTTCTAAAAGGGGCCATGTGACGACACAACCTCGATTCTTTTGACCGCAAAAATCCTGTGCTATCTGGATGTATTTCGTTCTCTGCGTACGTTAACGGCGCCAGCACCATTCTCCGCCACAATATTGCATCGTCGCTGATCGGACATCATTGTTCGCTCCAAGTGTGTCCCAAAGGGAACAATCTATACGCCGGGTAGGAGATATAACTTCCAGGAAGTCTTGGGGCTGAAGCACTGGAAACTATACTCTCCTTGAACTCAAGCTTTATTGCCCACCACAAACAGCTCATACTCGTCGTTTTTCAACAAGACACCCTCCTTGGACTCGGAGGGGATCTTCACTTCCGGAAAGATCGCAACTGCTAAACCCGAGTTCCATTTCCGGGTAAGCCTCCCCAAAGTCATCAGTACAGCATTGAGAATCATATGCGACCCAGCCCAATACTGTATAAGACCGCCAGGATTAGGGCGACGCAATATTGAGAACATTCACCCTTACCTCCATGTCCACCTGGTCATAGATCTCCAGAAGCTGGTCCTTTAACCTGCTGGAAGCCTCCCCCAAGCCGTCCTTCTCCGTCAGGCCACCGAGTTTTGAAGCATCAAAGAACAGGTATCTTCTCTCGACACCAAGCCTCGAAAGTTGTTCCTCTTTCAAGTCGGAAAAGCTGGTTTGCTAGGAGATCGCAAACGAAGATATCGAGAACACGGAAACAGCCAGATGACATGTGATGCCCACCAGTCGCTCCTTGCCCCCGAGAATTCCTACCAATTCCTTGGCATGACCCATGATGGACGCCATCCCCGTCTCGGTCTCATCGACCCTCTAGGTCATCCGTGATGCTTTCGATGTAATTTCGAGCCTCTTCCAGACGCTTCCGTTTGTATGTCTGTATCGCTGGATGGGGACAACGGTTTCGAACAAGGTGCGTGAGAAATTTTCAGATCATCATATACTTGCCCACATAGCTTGTGGGACAAGAACAAGTCAGTCCCCGGACTATTCAATGGAAATCTTGGCGAAAAAAAGGAACGAGTACATCATTGATCATTGAAACCATTGAAGCTTGAAGCTCTGATGTGCCCCACACACATCGCTCATTCACGCAAAGATGACCTCGAGGCCGAAAAAGGATACGGTCCTTCTTGGAATCGCATCCCCTCAAAAAATAACGACCGGTGAACGCAACTACCCGTCGTTACTCCTTTCCGCTCAAGGTGAAACTGCCCGAGTGAGGATTCAAGCAACAAGAGCGTGATCTTGGCGAACTCGTTGTGGTACATCGAGACCGCCGACAAGCATCCTCAGCGTATGTGATTGCGTGTTATCTGTTCCACGGCGAAAAAAAGTCAACTAAAAGATCCCTAGTTTCGCAGCAGGTGATGTAGAGTCGTCAGCAAGGGTAGTATGCTAAGAACGTTCTTCGTTCATGCTACTCACACTCATGCATCCTAGGACCTAGGTGTTGACGATTCTTTCCTCGTGCATTTTTGGTTACCAGTCAAGGTCGATGAAACAAACGTCGCCCCTTGAAACCCTCCGAGTCGAGTCCATGTCATTAAACAACTGGCAGTTGGCATCGTTTACCAGTGGCCAACCGAAGGGATAAAAGGGCCACGGTGTCTCACGGGCTCGCCTTCCAGACATCAGAAAATTATTGGGTTGCCTCGGTGAGTCTCGACTCATACATCCTCGCCTTGCTTTACCCGCGTCAATGAGTGCTCCGAATACTCGTGCGTTGCGTCTTTATCTTCAGTCATCGATCGTATCTCACCTACACCTCATTACCCTCGACGCAAGACCAGCTCGGAGTCAGGTAGGACATTGTGGTCGCAAAGAGTGCCAGGTTATGCTCACAGGAGCTATAGGACGGTGGGTGAAATCAAAATCCTGAATGGCAGGAGTGCCAACGTCTCCATCAAGGTCACCAGGTATGGCGAAGAGGGCGGACACGAGGTGGGTCGTCCAGCCTTTGCAGGCCAGTGGTGGGAGGGAAGGGGTAGGAGGTGATAGGCTGTTGGCGAGTGACCTTTAGCTGCGGAACACGCGGTGGTGGAACATACCCCGCGCGGGTTACGGTATTGTCGATAGTGAAGCGACTCTCTTGACGCTCGGCGACCATCGACTGCGTTTATCTACAGGGAGACTGAATCAAAGCTTAAAGCAAGTAGTGGTAGTTTCGGTGTTGGTGGGGATAAATGACTCGGATTTGTGATGGTGCCTGGATAAAGGCTAGTAAGCGCCGCATACTGACACCCATTTTCCTTAGAACAAAACGTCACCGTGTGCCCAGCATAAGAAGTGAACATGGCGCACACCTCCAAACGCGCGAAAACGACCACAATGTCGATGGGGACCACAGACGAACCGAATTCGGGCGACGTGTCGGCACCTCGCCAGCACTTCAAGTTCATACCCTTCCAAACTGGTCCCACTTTGGATCGCATTCCAGACGATGTTTTGCACGAAACCTTATCCCATTTACCCACTCTCGACGACTGTTCTTACGGATTCGAAGCTGTCCGCGCACCGGCCCTCCGCGCGTTATCGAAGACATCCCGGCTCCTGCGCTCGCGTTGTCTTGCCATGGCATGGCGCAGGGTCGAAATGTGTGGAACCGTCATTCCAAAGGACCGCGTTATGTTCTTTAATAAAGTGATCGGCCCGCACAGTAAACAACGATTTAAAAAAACAAAAAACAAAAGAGTGATCGGCGACACAATCAAAACCAACATGCGCGCCTTGGAAACGTGTTCGCACCTCTTGCCCTTGATCCAGTTCGTACACGGCAGATACGGGTGGTTCGTGACGTCTGACTAGCATTTAGGACGGTGTCCGTTATTCTGACGCACTACCAATCTACTGAAATCGTCCCGGTATTTGCAGCTTGTCTCGCCACATTACCCAACCTGAACACGATACAAGGTACGGTCGTCCTTCTTCTGTCACACACTACCTGACATCTTGTTCTGGTAGTGACACATGCACATCCCAGGATGATGACCGCTATCAAGGACGGCTTCGAAGGTACACAACTTCCTTCCGTGCGGAGGATCTCTCTTCCTTCGTCGGCACATGAGATTATCAAAAGCTGCCCCAATATCGAGGAGGTGATATGCACGCAAGGAAATGGGAGTACGATCATCGGGTCCCTTGCCAGGGGCAGTTGTCGACAAGTGCGCGTCATAAAAGGCATTTCTGCTCCCCTCACACGTACGCTCCACCGTTATCAGCGTATGATATAGTGAACGTGACTGCTTTGCGGACAGGATTGGTCAAGCTGGTTCCCAACTTGACGCATATGAGTGTGGAAAAGGGGGTGAGCCCATTTTGGTACCTAGCGTGTGCGGTGTACTGACAGGCTTGCGTAGGGGGATATGAAACAGTTGACCGGCTTTCCCCTTCTCGACACTATCGAGATTGTTGTTTCCTCCTGGGCCAAGCAGGGCAAACCGCTCAGTGAAATTGCAGCCCCCGACGTCGAGGCGGCACGCAAAATTTTGAAGGAAAACAAATCGCAAGGTGGCAAGACGGTGATGGTGACGAAATGGAATGCCACCTGGGACACCGCCAGATTTGAATTCGAGGCGAATGAGACAATGGGATACATGATAAGGGAAGCCATCAGAGTGTGACCAGCCCGACTATGGGGACATCCGTTATCGATGGCCCTCGTGGATCAAGTTGCGATATCTATGATGGAAGTCTAGACAAAGTCTAGGTGACCCTGAATGGTCGAGCGGACTGGGCTCGACGAAGGGTCGCGATGGTGCTGCTGTTATTGTGCTAGACTACAATTGCGAAGACGCACGATTCCCCAGGATACTGTTGTGGGCGTAAAAAAGTCAACGAGGCGAACAACAAAAAATACAAAGAAGGGACGACATGAGGCGTTTCGTTGTGGCCAAAGAAGGAACGTGTGGGAGTCAGTTAATTTTTTCTATTTTTTCCGTTTCAGCATTGTTTCTCGGAAGCGGTGTTGATTTATAAATGAGTCTCGATACGTTCACCTCCTCCTAGTTCCTGAATCTCTTGTCGCCATGTCCTCTCCCGTCCACGCCGTCCACACCATCCACGGCACCTTCTCTGGCATATCCACATACTCTAATAGAAAGTACGCTGGCGTCGTAATGGACATGCCCGATACAGGACCAGCCAGGGCTGTTTGGCGCGTCGTCCCCGTCAACATACCCCCTAGCTGCAGGCGGCTCTCCCCACCCGTCGATGCTCATCGACAGACCCCCCAGCCCGTTGACTTTCCCCGGGAGGACCCCTTTGACGACCGCCATGCGCTGGTTCAACATCAGCAGCTCGTACCTTATCAGCGTACGCGTCTCGCGTCGCAGTCCTTTACCGTCAAGCTGCCACGGACGTCGTCACACATCGAGGCGTTGGTACGCCAGAGGACGGCTCAGCGACTCGCGCAGGATCGCGAGGCGCGGTGCAGGGCTGTCGCAGGGATCCTGTTGCACAGGGTGCATGCCGTCGGGAAACCGATGCGCCGGTCACCGCCCAATCCAGATGTGCCACGTACGTACAAGCGCAGCCGGCTGTCGACGATGGTGACGGTCGATGACCTATGATACGCGCACAAGGTCGGTTCATGACAACGATGCGGTGTCTGTCGTCGGTTCTGATATTTTGGTAGACAATCGTGTTGAACATGGAGAGGGATCAGGACTAGATGATGATGATTAACGGTCGTTTTGATATGATTTTATTGTTGGAGCTATAATAATAAAACGTGTATTTTTTTTGAACGGAAGCAAAATGGCGTGTGTGTGTGTTCCCAATTTGGCAGAGCCAATCAGGACGTGGATAGCACACTGCCTCACTCGTTGCCCTCGAGGCGGATTGTACCTATGTCGAGTTGGTATGAACCCCTTGTTTCAGTCCTATTCATCAATGCCAACGTCCTCTGCACCAAATGTCCAATGGTCGTCGGTAAAACAGTCAAGGGCGCGCAAGGGCGCCCAGCGTGGCAGAATCCGAGGCTTCTCTCGGCTCAATAGTCCCAGCGTCCGTGTTTGAGCCCGCCAATAACTTTTTTAATCGCGCCGCCGCAACGCCCCTCCCCCGTCCTTGTCCACAACGCCTCCCCCTTTCACCGATCGGTACCGTTCCGCACTCGCGATGAACTTTTCGTTGGCTCAGGACAGTCCGTTCAATACCGCCCTCGTCTCCCCCGAGGGCCGCGTGCTTTATCGGATCGAGACTCCCAGCTTTCTCAGCCCGTCTTCCATGACGGCGACGACGACGGTGAAACGGGTGAGCATGGACGGTTTGAGCGAAGCAGAGGCTGGCCGCGTCGTGTGGCACTCTGGGCGCCCTGGCACGGTCGTCGTGCACGGACACGAACTCTCCATCAACAAGAGCAAGTTCTTTAGTTCGTGAGTCGTCCCCTCTCTCCCACCCGTTCCCCGCCCCCATTCCCTCCCGTCCCCGAGGCGGGTGGGGTCTTGCTCGTCACGGAAATGTCGTGTTTAACCATCCTCTTGCCTTTGTTCCCCTTTGTTACATGATCTTGCGTTATATGGATCAAACGCTGCCGTTGCCTTTGGCTTCGCTTCGATATTAAAAAAAAAAAGGTCGAGAACGTTTACGGCGCTCAACGGACAATCTTACAAATGGTCCTTTGAAAATGATTCGTCGTTGGTACGTGTGATCCACAACGCCTTCCTCACTGCTCACGTCCTTCCTCTTTACTTTTTTTTTCCCTCCCGACGCCTTGGGTCGATGATGGACGGACTCTGTTTGGTCCAACCGCATGATGATATCATTATGTACATATGTAGATGGCCAGCAACGACAGCAAACAAGCGCCCGCTGCGACCTACTTGCCTTCGACACGATCAAATCCCGGGTTGATCCACATCACGCCACACGGCTTGACTATCACTGGGGATGTCCTCGTGACGTTTGTATGTGTCGAAGGCGAACGGCGGAACGCTCAGAGGAGGAAAACATGATGGGAATTGGATGAAGATGTGAACGCCGAATGTTTTTTTTGTGGGGTTTTTTTTTCGTATCGCTCTTTGTTTTCTTATTCTCTTTCTCTGTCGCTGTTCTTCTTTGTCACATGCGCACATTATCAATGCCGATTCGTCTTTCCTTTTTTTTTTCATCGCTCGTTTCCTTGCTTGTACTTGTATCCCCCATACCAGGTGACGAAACTTGAAACATGAGCGTTTCACTTTTTTTTTTTTTTTTTTCAGCGAATGGTGTCAGCTACATGCTCTCCTTCCCCTTCGACGAACACATAGTCGTTCCCATCCCCGTTATCGTTATCTGTATTGAAAGGCATCAAATTAAACCTATAAAAAGGAGGTGGGAGCTCGACCCCACCACCATGTATGAATGGTACCTGACTCGGAAACAATGGCGTGCATGTACGTACGCACAAGTGTGATTTCATTGCGCTACGCCCGGACCGTGCCTGGAACGTCTATTGACAAGTGGGTTGCAACTTGCGGCAAGCATGTGCATGTGCACGTGGAATGGGGAAGAACGGTGTTAGCCGGCCGATCGAGCAAGGAGTACTTGTACTACTCGTTCTGGTACGAGCAGGTGCGCGCGTGGCGGGTGCTTCGTTGCTATCTTCCCGTGGGGCTCGGCCGAGAGCTGACCACATATGATGTGCTTCTCGACAGTCTTTGCGAAGCACTTGTATGAGGGTCAAGACGTAAAAGATGCAGTCCGTATCATGATAACACGACTATTGTTGAGGGCATGTACTTGTCTAATCTGGTGTTCCTTTCCGAATGACAACTTGAAAGCAACGTGAAAGCCAGGGAGGGAGCGATGTGAAACATACAGGTAAAAAAAAAGAGAGAGACCTCGTAGTCGAGGAATGCGACACACGATAAAACGTCTGTGTGGGCATGGTCATAATCGTAACCGTAATCACTCGGTGTTGCTTCAGTCCCGCCTCGTGATATTAGCCCCCGTGGTATTGCGTTCTAGATCCGGGTCTATCATCTCATCGATGGTTTCGAAGCCCGACAGTGGGTGTCGTGGTCCTGCAGGTGGACCCACGGCCAACCCGCCTTCCTCTCCTTCCCTCACTCTCACTTCCTCACCTTCGTCTGCACGCACTGCAACAGCAGACCCCGTCGGTCGTGCCTCGACTCGAGACTCGCCCGACGGCTTCTCACTCCCCCAAAGTTTCTTCTCAGGAATCTACCAAACATCTCGCGTCAGTAGCACGAAGCACCAACGACGTGGGGCAGACTAACTGGAAGTCGAACAAAGTACGCCAACAGCGTCGAACACGCCGCAAGTAAAAACACAGCCCGAAGAGAGACGGCGTATGAGTCCCTCGCAACACGCTGCAGATCGGGAGGAAGTAGCGCCACGAGCGTCGTCGAGTGGCGAATGTGGCTGATTATCTGGGGCGATAAGCATAAGCGGCGGTCGGTGGCGATGCACTCAAGATAAATGCCTCACCTCGTCCGCGTCGGGCGTATGAATGCGTGCGTGCAATTCCGAGTTGAGCTTGGATTGGAATAAAGCGGAGGAGACGGCAACACCGCACACTTGTCCTGTACACACAAACGCATCAGGGGTGGCCCACGACCAAGTAGCGCCCAGAATTACCGAGACCACGGAAAACCTGTCCGAACCCTGTGCCGACAGCCATCGAATTCTCTGTGCATCATTGTGAGTTCTGTGTGATCCCCACCATTCCTCTTATCACGCACCGGGTAAATGCGCTAGCAATGCAACTGATAGTGGCAGTGAAGAACAGTTAAACAATGATGTCCCGCATCAAAATGCGCACATACTCAGCACCGTTTGTAATACCACAGCGTTTCCAAAGCCCAACGGGATCTGTCGTTACCTGGTCAACCTGATGCGATATGAGGGCAAAGAAGAGATTACAATGCTGAGCCACGTTTGCAGTGGACCCGAGTTTTCGTGCAAGAGCGTGATCAATACGATTCCGATGAATGGGAAAAAGCCAAAAATGATGTTAATCATTTTGTATTTTCCAGTGCGATGCATCATCCAACTATGGACTCGTTAGCGCACTCTGAACGCAAGACACAAGATACTCACCCAGCGAATAGCGATCCGATAGACATTGCAGTACTGTTAGGGAGTAAATGAAGACCTAACATCGTCATATTTGCTTTCCAGGGCACATCATAAAAAGGGGCGGCTCACCTGCTATCGACGCACTTGTCAGGGCTACAGTTTGGAACCACATGGGGTAGAAGTACATGACCGAAAAGTTGCACAAGGCGACCAGAAAATTACTCATCCCCACCAAGACAGGGACGCGTTGCCTCAATAGGAACGGTGCGAGCACGGGTTCTGAGGCAACCAGCAGTTCCACCAGGACGAATGCGATGCCAAACACGCTGGCCAAAACAAGGGGAATGATGACCCAGGGGTCATCCCACTACGACAACGTCAGATTCTAGGTTGGGAAAGCGACAAAGAATTACTGTGTAGTCTTCATTGAACTTCATACTCAGGAACGTCAAGAAGGCTCCAACCTGTCATTTGAGCAATGTTTGTCCGACTTGTTTAGCGAGAGGTACATAGCCACGCACAGCCACAAGGAGTGTGAAGCTGCCACCCCAATCTATTCTGGCTAATACGTCCTTGGTGCTTTTAGCCTTTCCCTGAAGAGATATCAACAAGTTGGTCCGAAGCACGTGATAGAAAACTTACAGGGGTTACGTAGCGCAAATTATATGTAGTTAGCACAAGTGATAATGCAAAAAGGGGTAATTGCATGATAAATGCCCATCGCCATCCAAACCTATCGGAACAAGATAAACCAACGCGTCGGCAAGACAGATACAGAAAGCTCTTACCAATCGCTCACAAGACCTCCGATGGGACCTCCAAGTCCCATACCAAGCTAAGGGAATTGAGTGGTTTCGCATGAACCCGACGAACGGGTACGTACGCCATTGAATAGAGCGGAAAAGCCCTGCGCCAAGCCCCTGGACTGTGTCGTGTTAATGATCATCGCAGCGTAATAATTGAGGACGAAAACGGACGCGCAAACTGTACATGTCGCTGATAACGATACTATATGATGGCCGGCAAGATTAGATTGGCTCCGTGCAGAATCCGGAACCTCCCCAAAAACTCACGTTGAGGTTGTCATAATGCCTCCGCCACCCATTCCAGACAGCTACCGAACATGAATCGTTCGCGTTAGCATATGCAATGTCATGCAACGTACGAATCTAGCCAGAATTAGTATTTCCATGTTACTTGAAAACCCGCACGCGGCAGTGCCTAACGCCGCGGCGATGACAGCTATCTGATTGGCACCTCTCCGCCCCATAACATCGCACAAGCGACCGTAAAGCGGAGTAAAAGTGCAAACTGCCAATAGGTATCTGAGGACGATTCATCAGTTGGGATAGCATGACATATTCCAGAAACATTACGCTGTTCCCAACCAGCTCGCTTCGTTGGACTTGTTGAACTCGGATGAAATGGAGGGAAGCACTGCGTCAGAAGTGGTCAATTATGGCTGAATTGGAGACGACCTGTCAACGCATACGTGTCGCCACCAGGGTAGCTATGGCTTCCATTAGGACGACTCCACGCCGAGAGAATGATACGTACTGTTTAAAGACTATCAAGTGAAGGGAGGGGGGGGATCAAAAACGTCTAGATTTCATGCCGAGAAGCACAGACCGAAAGAAAGGTGGCAGACCAAATGCCAGCCAGAATGGCATATCGTGTCGATCTCGAGACTTGAAGTGGGCCGACAGGTAAACGCGACTGGTCCTGCGCGCTGGTATTCGTTGTGGACAACAATGGATCACGCTCTGTCGCCATCGCAAGCGTACCAGCGAAGGAGATAACGTCGACAAAAGTGGTCACGCTGTATAAAGCGCCGGCGTTGGGAGAATTTCCCGCCGGGAGGAGGCAAAACCATCGGCCGGGAAGTTATCGGGCCACCGCGCCGGACCAATAAGAATATCGGGGTGCGTGCCGACTAAATATATTGAGCCTCCGACCTCGCCGGGCTACGGCAGGCCCCTTGCCGAACCTCAACCCCTTCCTGGCAATACAACACAACGGATTTGAGTTCAATGGCAGGTCTCGGCCACTCTGCTGCATGGGCGGTAAGCGTTGTTGCACTCCCATCATATGGAGGTCGCCCGCTTACTGACAGGATATGGAACTTCCTCGCGCCCAAATGGGTAAAGCCTGTAAGGGGCCAAACGGCGAAAGGACCCTGCTTGTCACTGTGGTGGTTCGTCGGCATTTCCCTCACATGAAGAAGGGTCCCCATCGCGCAGCTGCAGGAGTTAGCGACCCGAGAACCCAATTCCCATAACCGTCCACGCCATGTACCTATGCGTTATGCTGTCAGTCCAAGACAACAGACAACAGGTCCGTCTAGTACGTGGTATGACAGGCGTTGCCATCCCGCCTCGAGATCAATAATAACGATCAAGATAACTTGAAGTTCTCGGGGGTTTCCGATCTTTGTGATGTTGATGTTTCAACATCGCCGCTCTGACGCCTCCGACTTGACAAAAAGGTCGTCCTCGACGCGTCGAGATCACGCACATAGGCAATCATTCATCAGTGACAGCAAGGAGAAGGCGCTGCACGAGGCAACGCCATGCCTCGAATTGGTTTTATGTTCGTCCCACGTTTCATCGAGACTCTCATTGTTCACTGTGGTTTTGACCGAGGGTGTGCGATTCCAGAGTTTCACTTAGATGAGTACGTTCCGTCGATGACGTGACACCTGTCGTCGGTTCCCATTGTCGCAACTTTCGCGCCATTGCTCGACGTGCGGATTGAAGGGGGTCCAGGTTAACCGGTCATCGGGAGTGACAGCGCCACGCTGGTGCGACCTAAGTACGCCCCGATACTTCCACTGCCCTATTTAAATCTGAACAAATGATTTTTCCTTAACAACTGCCGTAGTGGCGTTTAAACAGCTTTTCCCAAGGACCTGCGTGATAATTCAGTTTTCCAGCCAAGTATGTTGGCCACAATCACCAGAGGGACAAGCGAATCCGGGAAGATCGCTCGATTTATCCAACGGCAATTCCCGTAAATCCATCAGTGAGCTCCTTCCTCGTATCGATCAAGCCTCACAGTCGAAAACCACCATAAGCCCCAATATAGTTCTATCTCAGAGACGCTCCTTTGTTCCCAGGAGTTCACGAGAGAATACAACCATCCGGAGGTGCTCTCTTGCACTGCATATGCTTCTCTTATCTGGTACGTGAAGGCTTCCGTCAATCGGACGGGTCGAAAAAGGCACCAGTTGGCTCGGATCCGAAAATGGTAGGCCTGAAGAACGACTATTTGCAACTATGCACACCCTTCCCGCGTTGCGTGTATCATTTTACTATCTATTATCTCATGACGGGCGGCTGGTGTGCTGCCTTACTCTTGCAAACTCACATGGGCACATGGTACCAATCCATCGTTACGCTTCAGGCTCAGGTGAGAAGACAGGTATGCCGTATAACTGCTAATACAAGGTATATCGATGATCGTATTTGGTGTCAGTTGTATGGCAGAACTAACTCACGTTCGGTCCGCTGTTGAACGTCCATAGCGCGGCAATTGACACCACAGTCCATGCACTGCTTCAGGGTTGCGAAAGATTGACGTTGCAAGTCTGGTTACTCCATGGTTGCGGTACCGCGGTCAGGCACAGTACCCTCCGCGGCATCCAAATGGCAACGCGCAACTGTCGTAATGTAAACCCGCAAGGTATAATGGACCTGAACACTGAAACGTTGGGTTCAGCGATCGAGTAAGCAAATAGTCATCTTCCACTGAGGGTGTTCACGTACCAAATCGGTAGGCGCTACGGTGAATCCGACCTGTGTCACAATACCTGGATTGGTACGTACCGTTCGGGAATGAGAAACACGGCACAACTTTGAACAGGGTTTCAGTACCTCACACGGACGCACAAGGTTGGGGGGGAACGCCCACAGGAACCCCCGGAACTCTTATCGTGCACCATCCAAAGGCGTCGTTTCCACACAACACTGGGGTGTCGCCATGAAGGAGGACCTACCCCTTGGCAGCCTGAGGGAATACGCTTGGCCCACGGACTTGCCCCGCCCCGCACGACTTGTGTGAACCTTGACGGGGTCCTCAACGATCAATGGCCGCCGGGGGAACACCGTGTGGATGATTCCCCCTCTGGGCTAGTGGCTGCCCCCCCGTGCCCGCATGTACGCCGTCAGTCACGTTAACGAGATAAAAAAAAATATGCAACAAGTACTTCCCTGTCAAACTGAGGCACTGCCCCATCACGCGTGGAGCAAGATATCTCTGAATGGGTTGACACTGACGCCCACCCGCATACTTATTCATACCACCGAAAAAAAAAAATTCAATGCACCTTTTCGAGTGCCAGTTCAGCCATCTCTCGGAACCTGCCGGTTCCAAGGTGTGATTACCGAAATCGTACATGCGTGTGTCTTCAAACGGATCGATGAATCCGGTCCTTCCACCTCGTGGTGTATGGAGACGAGACCACGTGTATCGCTTCGAGGAGGAGGGGGGACGATGACTGGTGATCGGGCACGACACGCATCCTGCCATACATTCTATAGCTTTTTTTTCTCGACTGTCTGATGGTGTACATCCAAAAAGAGATATGACTCGTCGGGGTTCCACGGAGCCCTTGGAGTTGCGTCGTCCCTCGACATGACCTTGAAGACGTGACTGATGCCTTATAGCGAGCGTATTTGGCAACTCGAGCACTCGCCGCCTTGCAGAGGGGATCCCATTGCCCACATACTTGGTTTGATCTCCGCGACCGACGCGTCCCAATATCCTGGCCCCTACCCGCGTGAGTGAGACTCTCAAAACAAGGCACAAAGAACGAAAATGCTTCCGTTAAACTCTCTGAGGCGTAGATTGCAAGGGGTCAATAATTTAATTTAAATTTTTTTCTATATACCGACGACGACGAGTTGTATACAATATTTATCCCGATAGGAGATATTTCCTCGGCTACAGGCAAGAACTAGGCTAGGGCAACACAAAATAAGTAGGTAATCATTCGAGCTCTAGATTATTGCTCTACATCATTCAGCTGCGACGAGCGCGCCAGCGCTCAGTGCCTCATGACTGCCTGCTGGCATGTCGGGCACACGCTGTTGATGTTGGGCGCTATGAAGGAGGGAATTAACTACCAAACGGTGGGCAGCGTGGACAACGTACAGTATTGTTGAGGGTACTGCCGGCTAGCAACGCAAAAATGGAAGCCAGGTCCTGATTAGCGACAAGCGACCCGAAATGAACGGGGAACCCTACTATTGCCAGCAAGTCTGCTTGCATCGAGGCGCAACACAGTCGTGCGGGTGGTTGGGGCTAAACTTGCAGTTGCGATTCTCGCAGACGATCTGTCGTGGAGGTAGTCAGAGACGATGACGCATGCGTGCAACTTGGGTGACGGACGAGTTCCTCGGGCTGCAATGCGAGTTAGTCGCGTCGACGGCGGGGACAGGAGTCGGTCGCGTACCAAGGTGAATGCGTGGCCACAAGCAAGGTAAACGTTGCGAACGCTGGATGGCAAGGGGTGTGAGCGGCGTGATAGAGACTAGCGCTGCCCGTCAGGAAGACTCACTGTCTCCAGCGGCACATCGTGGATCGTGTAGTTAAGTTGAAGAGAAGAGAAGGAGCTATGAGCTATCGAGCAAGAGTCTGATGCGGGAAGGAGTGCGATGATGTAGATGGGGGTGCTCGCAGCGGCCTTTTATCCCCCGAGAAATTGTATGAGATCATCATCCGGACGACAACAGAAAGGGACCCACAGGGATGCCATACGACACGTTAGGGTTTAACGCAGTACGCCGCCACATCCGAGCAAAACGAGAACAGATTGCGCAGCCATCCATAACGAGAGATGAGTGGATGCCGTGCGTCATTTGATAGGGTTTCGCAGGAGCTTGTCGTCGAGAAAAGACTAATCGAATAAGGAATAAAAACAAGTCATTCAGGTCGTCAACAGGAATACGGGTCGTCAGACCGGAAAGCGCCTCAAATCAGGTCACACGAAACCTGTTATTACTCGGCGACGGGCACCGGTTTTGGATAGATGAAAGCTGTCAGAGAGGGTTGAAGTGTTACAAAACTTGATTGAACATGTAAGTGGGCCCTGGCTCACAAATTTTGAGGGCGAGGTTGAGGAGCGAAATGAATTTGGAAATTGTCATGGTATGAGGGGGTAACTCTTGAGCTCGTAATGCTCGCTGCCGTCAGCTTGGCGCATCCCCCTGCATATGACTGTAACGGGTCCGGAAAGCTGAGGATGAGGGAGATGGATGCCATAACGATATTAACGGGGAACTTTTCCGCTGGGAGCCGCGTTGATTGAACGAATGAAAAGAACGCAATATCTAATGAAACGAGTGGTCGTCAAGCTTTGTTAGGCTCCAAGCTTGCCAGGGTGATCGTCTGAATGAAACTTTGTTGAGGACAGCTGACCTAATACAGATTTGGTCTGCTCCCAGGCTCTATCATCACGAGTGCACATTGCAGTACCCAGTGGCAGCGGACAGATGCAATGACAGAATCAAATCAGACGTCTGCAGTGCCTGTATCTGTCTCGAAGAAGAACAAGGCGAAAATTTTCTACGAGCACGGCAAGGTAAGCCGCGCCATGGAAGGCCTGCTTGATGGTGACCGGTCCACAGGATGCACTGGGACTCGCACTTTCGGTAGCTACTATACAGGAAGAAAAGACGCTACGAAAGGTGGAGAGACATCATCAGCCACAGGTAACTCTTAACCTGGTTCCATTTCAATCGGCTCACTGTCACCCGTCGTGTGCAGGTTGGCAAGCCTCGGTCGGAGCGGAACAATCGGGGTGGTGCAAGGGACAGAAAGAAGCGACTGGTAAATCTCCGGCACAATCACACTTTTTGTCCATTCATTTTCCCAGGAGGAGGTCAAGGTCATGATTACGGAGCGACGCGCTGATGCAAAGAAGGAGAAGACAAAGTCGCGAAAAGAATCCAGGGGTCGGCAACAACGCCATGATGCCAAAATCACCGCACCAGAGGACAGTAGAACGAGCGCCGCGCCTCGGAAAAGAGTGTCGTTTGCTTGAATTACCGATCTATCAGCCCTCGCCTTCCGTGCAGTCGAGTGTGATGCGGCGACAAGCGATCAGATCGCGATTTTGCTGTTGGGAGTGCAGCGCTCGGTATTCGGAGAGACAATAACTTGATACAATACCTGCCCAATGCGCCTAGTCCGGCGAATCTAGCTGTCATGGAGATCAAAACCGCCACTGTTCTGACCAGACTGGGTTATGTAAGCGAGTTGATTAGATTATGTAATCCACCATGCTCAACCACAAGGTCGTCGTCTCGACTGTTACTACTACCATTGCTACATTCAACGGCTAGTGTTAGGTATGTCATCACCTCGATCTCTGGTCGTAGTATCCTTGCAGAATGACCCTCGACATTCCCAGCAAACATCGGATCAATTTTGCAGAGGCGTCCAATGTCTCTTTACACCCCCGTTTTCCCATCCTTTCATGAACCAAACACCTCTCGGAAGGGCCCGAACGAGAACACCATGACGACTTCTTCTGGGAAGCAACAAAACTATATCGAATTCTTACGCGATGTCCATCTGTTCCTTTCCACCCAAAGCGACCTGTTGTCACCCCCCTCTCGTCCAAGTTCCCCATTGTTCGACCATCGCGTCCGCGAAGTGAGGGAGAAAGTCCTCGATGTCGTTAACGCGACAGAAGGCAAGACATCGGGTGGAAAGTGGACCCGCGTTAGCCAAACCTTGAAGCTAGGATGCGTGAGGGGAAGGCATTGGTCGGTATCCGGAGATACACCGTGCGCGCTCGAGCAAGACACGCATTGGATATTACCAGAGGAAGAATCAGAGTGGATCGAGTGGGAAAAGAAGAGGGAGGAGAATAGGCGCCTCAAAGGAAAGACTAACGCTGATCCATCCCGGCGGACTGACACGGCCGTGTCCGTCGCACCGGATTCACAGGAAACCAACCACGCAAGCGTTGCAGAGTCGTCCCAACCCCTTAAAGTGACGCGTGAACGGCCCCCTCCGGCCGTTTCTCCCACCATCCTGCGCGCCGCTAAGGAAAAGGTTAGGAAGTGGCAAGCAACTGTGACTCCTGAAACGTGGCATAGCGTAGCAAGCGGCTCCTCCTCTACTTCTATAAGAGCAGTCGCATCAGGCCCAGTGGGGAAGAGCAAGACGGAAGAGCCACAGCGAAGCCGTACTCTTGATTTCGCAGTCGTGAAGCCAACAGCAAAATCAATTATCGGAAAGTCGCGCCTGGGTGTTCGAGGTGGTTCTGCCCCCATACCATCGCAAAAGTTCAAATCGTCAACGCCTTCAAAGGCAGTCAATATACCACAAGTCGAAGCGCTGGTTGGTGTTGACAAAGCTGGTTCCAAGGAACCCCCGGAAGCCTCGCCCGTGAAGGATGATGTACCCAAGATCGCAGATGTGCCAGAAACGGTGAGACACAGTTAGGTCATGCAATATAAATTTCTGAACCCCGTTCTGCTGTAGCCGTACCTCCCGCCATCGTTCCCAGCGCATCTCGAAACATCGACACCACTACCCGATTCTGTCAAGATCGTTCGCGCAAAGCCGTCACCGATTTTGCCCCTTCTTGCATCATCGTCTACGCCACTCCCATCAGTATCTGCAAATCCTCTTGACGAACGCCCGTCCGTTATCGAAGACCCCCACGCTGCCAATGCGTCGTCTTGCCTACCGCCAAGATCGCCACAAATTGACACGGAGCAAGCAGGGAAACGGTCTCGAGCGCTCTCCCCGCTACTGGATGGTGTACTGAACGACCCTTGTGTTACTCCGCCGGCTAAGAGGTTACGGAGCGAATTTCAGAATCGCGCTGCCACCACCTCGAATCATTCCAGGCCAATGTCCCCGACTGAAGGCTTAGACAAAGTACCTAGCACTCGAGATGAAGCAGGGGGTCCAAACAGACCATCTCAACGAGACAGTATGGGTGCATCTCCGACTCCCGCCCAGAATGACCACCCCCCCGCGGGAACAGAAGATGCGCTGGGGTTTCCTGAGAAACTCCCATCGCCAACGAAGTCCGTCAAGTCCTATTTTTCTGCGGCGGAGTCAGATCACAGCGATTCACCAATGAAAGCCAATTTGCTGCTCGAATCTCCGGTCAGTCCCATGCTTTCGTATGCACAGAACGCGAGTGGGTTCCTACCCCAAGTTACGTCTACCCAAGCTGGGATCGGATCTCCGAGTGCTGGTCGGACGAATCACGGGATGTTTGGGGTGGGTTATAGCTCGCAGTTTGATGTCGAGAGACACGTGGATCGTGTCAGCGAGCTGCTTGAAAAGGACGTCGACTTTGATGGGTGGTTGCGAGACGTTCGGACGGTGGAAATGAGCCAAGATTAATACCAGTTACACGTGTAGTCTATTTATGAGCGAACAATAACGCTGAACAAGGCAAGCTGAAAGAGACACTGGCCTCGAGGCCTACCATGGTCATGTGACCTTGGTACATACTTGTTCGAGTGTTGCAGGTCCAAGTCCAAGCGACCACTTGACATCCACACGGATGAGTCGCAGGGACTCGAGGGCGTCCTTGAACGCCAGGCAGAACGACGCTCTCACAGAATTCGAAAACTGTACGTCCCAATCGTCTCTCTGCAAGCCACGCCGTTCACCTGGTCCTAGTCAAGAAGAAATTCCTCCTCGCCAACAAGCACATCACCAAGTACGCCCGTAGTTCATGTCAACGAGCGACGCTGAGCCTCTCATCTGCATGCTAGACTCAATTCTACCCTGAGCGTTCGCATCGAGGAACTTCAAACCGAGATATCTACCCTATACGTCGAGAATCTGCGTCTTCGCGCTTCCGAGATTGCGCTGGCCACACAGCTCAAGAAGGAGCAAGAGAAGTCGCGGAAAATTCTTGCGGATACAGAAGCTGCGGTACGCCCTCCCTTCCCCATTCCGCCCTGTGGCATGTTGTATTCCCCGGCACGACTCATCCCCACCGTCTGCTCAGACGTTCAATCTCGCCAAGCATCTCGGTTTATTGCGTCAGTCGTTGTGCACCACGTCTAGTCTACCTTCCCCGACGTTGGAACCCAAGCTACCACCAAAAGCGCGTCGACCCGCGTTGGATCCGAACGCATCGCCGCAGATACCACGACTTTCCCGCGCTCCAACCTTTCCGGGAATCTATGAGGATGACGAGGTGGCGTCCTCTCCCGAGGCAGATGAGGAGGACGTCGTCCACGTCAACACGTCCTCGCGTCGGCGTGCAAAGGAGAAACAGGTCTCCTTGTCGGCCTTGTCTCGGTTGCCACCACGGCCAACATCCCCAACGCCCTTGTCGACACCGCTTCGTGTCAACTTGGTGGAGCGCGAGTCGTCCACAAGACGGAAATCGAGTCGAAGGCAGAGCGGGTTGCTTTCCGTCAACACGGATGTTGGTCCATCGATGGGAACTGAGAAGTTCGAGGGTATGTTACATCCTAGAGCGGCAAGCCCTGCGCTCGGGTCGCCGGAACGTAGGAGTGCGGGCTTGGCTGAGGACGATGAAGAAAGGCAGGTGGACGAGATAATCGGTTCAGGATCAGGTATGATAGAGGAGCTAGATTTCGCGACGCATGCCAGGAAGGAGAGAAAAGAGAAGAAATCGAGACTGGTGGAAAGAGACAGTGTTCATGAGTATACTGACCTCGGGACGCTGAGAATAAAAGAGAGAAAGAGGCGCAAGGAAGAGGAAGTCACTGGATTGAAGGATGTCACCAACTCGCCGAGAAGTCGTACCACGCTCCCGCCACTGGACATCCACACATCTGGTGCGTGTGGTCCCGCAGCCTTCTCTCGGTTACTGGCTTATCTGATCCTTGTTCCGTAACAGATCGAGATCGACAGCGCACGCCAGAGATGGATGCCCCAACTTCTGCTGCAACCTCTGTCACCACGTCACGGACGTTTCTGTCGACACCCGCCACCACGCCTATTACCACACCTCAAGTATCCCAGCTGCCAACACCCCGTACATCTAGTCCCATACCTCCAGCCGCTGCATCTGCGTCCGAATCCGAAGCGCCCCTAGGTGGGCGTGAACGTCGGGTCCGTAAAGGTATCAACTATGCCGAACCCAAGCTCAACACGTGAGTCCGAAGCTGATGATATTCCCACACACCGATTCAATCTCATTTTGGTTTCCAAGGAAAATGCGCAAGCCCGATCCAGTCCCTCCAGCCCCAACGACGACGACAGTTCCGAAAAAGCGTACCTCGACGACGAGCATTAAGAGCGACGACAACACGGACGGACGATCCTCGATGGACGGCCCTGCCAAACGCCCGGTGTCCCCTCTTCAACCTCCCGCCCCGAAACCATCGACGGCGACAGCGAGCACCTCGCTAACGAGCGCTAGCTCCTCTGTCAAACGCAAGAGATCACGGCCGTTTATACCCATCGACGACGACGACGAGAGCGATGGTACGCAAGCGGACGCCGAGTACGGCAACAGCACTGTGAACGGCTGGGTCAACACGGACGGGCGACGACGGAGCACCAATAGCAGCACGGCGCGGGGTAGCAGTAGCCTCCGCAGGGTGCTCGAAGCCGACGACGCACGACGAAACAGTCTTGCCGTATAACCTGTACGAAAGACCACTAGGCTTATTCTATCCTATTGACGACATGAACATGAACCACGGCGATAACGTACGGTACGGATACCAACCCACCTTATATCAGCATGTAATTATATGTCGCCTTTTTCTTGTCTCTTATTTTTCTCACTTTTTACATTTTCTCTTTTTCTTTCTTTCGTTGGAACAACTCGCGTGACGAATCTTACGACGTAATTACAATGTTATCAAAGCCATACTTAATATTTACACGTTTTCGATCGTACGGCGTCCGCGCGCTATCAGGACACGTCGTCAAAAGTAGGCCTAGTGTCACGTCCATCAGAAATCGCGCCCCTCGTCGAGAGTGGGTACAGGCGCTCACCGCGGCGTTTGGGGGGCTCGCTGCTCCGCCAATGCTACGACAAGGGGGATGAGTTCGACGCCAAGAAATGACACTGACACGTACATGTTCAGAGGCCAAGAGGTGAAGAAAAAGGTATATCTCCCCGTTTCCTTGCACACCTGCGACAGCGCTTCGAGGTCAAAGAATTCACCTAGGGCGACGATAAGCGTGGGGGGGCGTTGCGGGGGTAGCATGGATACTCGCCTATGGGCATTCCCCACAATCTAGTAGTGTAGCGAACATGGGGGTCAATCAAGTTTGCTTTTGCGATTGGGTGTTACTCACCCAATGATGGTCTGAGAGAGGGGAGATGACGTGGTCAGTCCCATACGAGCGATCCGATCCAACTAGTGGACGTACTTGGTGAAGGGCAGGTACGCCTTCAGGTGTTGGCCAACGCTATGTGTTATTTTTTTTTTTTTTAAATGGCACCATCATCGTCATCCGGGAGGAGGGATCGTCAGCACGCGATAGCACTCGCTCCGAATCTCCACTCACCTCGAGGGATGGCTGGTCGGATGCGATGGCGGCAAAGTGGTTGTTCCTGGCCGAGTTCGTGCACGTCAGGTTCGGGTCGTCACCGGAGCAAGCAAGTCGAACGAAACGTACCATAAAAAGCGTTTCATATCTTCGCTCTGCTCGATCCCAGCACTTTAAAGGCACGCAAAGGGGGGAGAGGGCAAGGACAAGGACAAGTCAGCCTCGCACACGACCAAAGAACCCCCCCAAAAAAAACGCGACGCACAATCGCTCCGCCTCGGCTCCCCCACGCAACGCTGCCTTGGCATCGTTATCTGCCCCATAATATCTCTGAATGAACCCAATGCGAAGGAGCAGTATATCGCCCTGTCTGAACGTGACGCCCTGCTTCTTGGCGCACGCGTCGAGCTCGGCGACGCTGATCGGGTGCGTCGTCCAGGGATCGTAGGGAAGTGCGCTGCCGTCGGCGGTGTAGTACTCGACAAGGTCGAGGAGGACGCCGCGGCTGCAGATACCGTGGTTAGACCAGTCTAGAAGGGTTGACGTGTAGTCAGTCGAGGACGCGCGAGGCGGGGTGGGGACGAACTGTGCATGCCCAGCTTCACGTGAGCGTGATCGATCTCGGTCGGGTCGTGGATCTCCATCTCGCCCTGTGAAAGCGACTCGGCGGGCGTGCTAGTCGACGGAGGAGAGTCAACGATCGAACAGACGCTTGACAATGCTAGGACGTACTTGTTGTAAAAGACATTGTAGTCACGCAACCCATAATGCTTGAGACCGTCCCACTGCGAACCAGATTGCGTGTTCTAGACACATCCCAGTCGGCATGGGAACAGTATAGAGGTCAGAGGACGTACGATGTATATCTCGTCGTCCCTGACCGGAACTGAAGGGCCGTATTTGGCGTACGTCGTAATAGACGGGATCTTGCGTCCAAACATGGGCTATTTTCATGGTACATCAAATACGTCGAAACCAAACCGCTGCGCAACCAGTCCACTCGGACGGGACGTACCTTGGAGGGAAAATGAATCGGCCTTGTAATAATAGATCACCGCCCCCAAGTCAGTCGAAGCTCTCTAACGCCAACACCTTGACGACATGAACGCACCAATTCAACGAGACCGCCTTCCCAGAGCTAGCATCCAAACAAACAATGGGTGCCGGGGTGAGCGATATCGATACTACTCGGCGGTGAAGACAACGCACCGAATTTCCTCTCGCGCAGCCCTCTGCACAACACCCTCGGTCAACAGATTGATTGTGCCCAGTTGGTCGTCCTTGCCCCACACCTCCCAAGCACATCCGGTGAACTCGTGAAACTTGGGGAGTTTATCGAACGATGGGAGGGCTTTAGACTCGGATACAGTGCCGTTCTCCATGGTCTCCTCCTTGGCAGTCCCATTGACTCGAGGTGGAGCTGGAGCTGCGACAACTGCCACTGGGGATACAGGCTGCTCCGTCCTACCGTTCCTCACGGAGAGCACACGCTTCAGAAAGGATGTCATGATGAAGAGCAAAGGAGACTCAGGCGTGTCCTTCGTGGAACGACCCACAACGCATATAAATCCGGAACTCGATCACCTGGCAGCTGACAGTGGTAGCCGATTTTCCAGATTCTATAGGAATATCAACATGACAACTTCGCATCTGGGAGACCAGCAGACTCGATTGTGGGAGACGACGAAATTATAAATACACACTACTAGCACAACTAGGGGGATACGCGGCGTATGGTATTATTATCCTCTGATAAAGGGGTGGACGAGTGCTTCCTTGGGCGCCAGTCTACGTGACGGGTCGAGGGTTAGACATTTGTCCAGTAAGTCGATGAACGAAAGTAGGAGCTTCATCTCGTCGTCTTTCATCTTGACAGACGAGGGGGGCATCAGGCGGGAACGGAGATCCCTCGAGGGCTTCGATACGTGAACTTTGCGCACAACACTCTGGGAAGAAGGTCAGATGACCTGACACCATCACAACCGATATTTACAGCACTCACGGCTCCAGTCACGCGGTCCGTCTCTGCGCTCTCAAACCCGCCCTGTTCATCAAAGTACATCTCGCCAAATTTTGCCTTCTTGATCATTTTCGCATTGAACCGCCCCTTAAGCTCCATCATGAGTAAGAGCATTTGATTGTTTGAACGTCCTGGGAAAAGGATTTTGCCAGTGTAAAGTTCGTAAAGTGTGCACCCAATGGACCAGACATCAAGTGCTGGATCATACGGCACTCCGAGGACTAGGAACAGTACGTCAGATCCAGGACACAATCAATTCAATTCAAGGGGACGTACTTATTTCGGGGGCGCGGTAAAAGCGACTAACTAGGTAAGGAGTGATGTCATTCTCAGAGGCATCAGAGGCAGAACCCAAGTCGCACAGCTTCAGGAGCGTCTTTTGCTCGTTTACCTGTAATCAGTCGTTAACGTCCTGACAGGTGTCAACGCACGGCAGAACTCACCAATATATTATCAGGTTTTATATCGGCATGCATGATGTTAGTCTTCTTGAGTAGACCCAGGGCAAGGAAGAGCTGATGTGCATAAGCTCTCACGGCCTTGATGTTCAGGCCAACATCCTTGCCAAAGCGTTTGACAACGTCCCTGAGATTCATGCTGTTCCCAATCATTAGAAACGAGAAGGGAAGAGCGGGCATCACAGAAGAACGCACCTCATTGACTCAAAAACGAGGCAAAGATGCCCGCGGTGTTCAAAGGTTCTTTCTAAGCGAACGATATGTTTTTTGTCATCCGGATCAGCTTGCTTCAATTTGTTCAAAATTTGGACCTCTTTCATCCCAGCGCGGTACCTGTACACGCCATCAGTGGTGGAACCGGAAGAATTTTGCGAAGAGAACGGACATGGATTCTTGGCACCTGATGATTTTGATTGCAACCTCTTTGCCATTCTCGCCAGCGTCTTGGAGAACGCGGGCTCTAACGACATTTGCGAACATTCCCTTTCCGAGAGAGGAGAAGACTTGGTAACGACCACCGTCCAGTTGCTCACCAAGAATAACCTGATAGTAGCCCTCTGGATCCGATGCAGAATCTAGGGTTGTTGTAATTAATGCCGGAGCGGCCGGTTTCTGTGCGGAATTATGAGGATAACTTTGGTGCAGAGGACGAACGACGCACCGCGACTTTCTTGACCTTTTTCTTCTTGTCTAAAGTTGCTATTATAAACATGTCATCGACGTCCTCCTCCTCCTCTACTTCTTCGACGTCGACGGCCATCGGTTCTCCATTGAATGCTCGTATACGTGCATTTTCACGGCGGTCCAAACTAGGATCGTAATCAGCAGCAGATATCTGTTCACCAGACCCATCCTGTGCTTGTGCATTCGTACATGCTTTGCCCTCATCCTCATCCTTTGCCAATTCAAATGCACCCGGTTCAGGCGCCGGCGATGGAGAGTCTCGCTTGCCTTGCGGTGAGGGAAGAAATGCACCTGTCAGACAAGGCCACACATCAACACAGCTCACTTACTCATAGATCCATTTCGCATTCGGGTCACCGACTCTCCCTGTACAACGGGAGCGTCGAGCGCACTGTGGGGCTGAGATGATAGATCAGAAATGGAGGAAACAGGCTGAGGCGGTTGGACCGCACTGCTTGGTGGTCCTGGGCTTGGACTGAAGCTTTGCGTATTGCTCGCGATGCCACCATACTTTGCAAGAATAGCCTGCCTCCGAGCACGTCGTGCTGCACGGGAGGCCTCCTCGGAAGCTGCTACGTCCACCTCGAGCTCGAGCTCGGGCTCTGATCTGCGCTTGGATAGCGATGATGGTGGTTCCATTTGTGATGGTTCTGTCTGCATTCGATCTGAAGGGGTTCGAGAGCGCAACCTTGGGGTCGTGTGGGGCGATATCCTAGAAAATCCATGAACTAAAGAAAGTGAAAAAGACTTGCATACTTACTCGCCTTCTTCCCTGTCTGAGTCAGCCCTCTGCGGTGGACGTCCATTCGAGATGGCGGAGAGGGGACCGTCAGTAGCAGGAGGCGTACGACGCCGTTCGTCGTCTCTCCGTCGGTACTCCCTCTCACGAGCATGACCGTCGTGTCGATCCTGGTCTCTGCTGTGCTCGTGTGCTCTCCCCACGTCACGTTCACGCCCACCGTCTCTTTCTCGTTCCCTGTCTCTGTCCCGCTCTCTGTCCCGTTCCCTATCGCGGTCACGATACTCTCGTCTATCTCGGCTATCCTTTCTGCTCCGCTTTTCCTCCCGCCAGCCTCTCCCTTCCTCTCTCCCTCTCTGTCGCTTATACGGTGGAGGGTTCGGATATGAATGTGAAGGCGAGTGGGTGCGCCCATCCGCTTGGTGGTGTCCCTCCCAGGATCGCTTTGCGCCTGCGGATACGTTAGTCATTGTTGTTCGAGCGAATAATTTGGTTGACGGGGCACCGCACGATCGGAATCGATAAAAGAGTCGAAAAAAAAGAACAAAAAAAAGCGAAACCTGAGTTGGAGGGAGTCGCTGAACAAGCTGACGAACCGGCGGCAACTTGCACCGAATCGAAAATTACCCTTTCAGGAAGTGGTCCGTGCGCCACAGAATATCACAGTCCTCACTGCATGTTGTGGGCATGGGCAAGACGACATACGTTTCATTCGCGGCGAGAACATTACAAGATAAATTCAAAGAGACGAACGTGTCGATTATTACCTGAAACGATTGAAAAACGTCGGTCATCATCTCGGTCACGATCCGCGCAGACATGATCGTAAGGTAGAGAGCGGAGACGAAGAGGAGGAAAAAGGAGAAGCGGAAGAAGCGGAAAAACAAGTGGAACGAGAGCGCCCTGGGGCCGCACGGCGAAAGACGCGCGATCGTCTTGCGCGTAACGGACAAAATCTCGTGGCCCGTGAAGAAGAGGAGGAAGAGGAAGAGGAAGCAATCCAAGACCTGCAACGTCACAAACGCCACGCGCAACACCGACGCGATGTTCAACAGGCAAAGCGACCACGTGTTTCGGAGGCATCAGAAGATGACAGACCCTCACCAAGCGTCGGCCTTCGCGAGTACGTGTCGGGGTTTTACAGCGATGCCTTGTTCGACGATCTCACCAGCTTGATATCGACAGGTTTGGTTTTCCGATGCCGCTTACCCCGAGAGCCAGTCCGGTTCCTGGGGTGCACCACTCTCTACCCAGGCAACATTGGTCGTTTCTCCCCATGCTGCCGACAGGGAACCTACCTCTGTACTGGGTCATACTCCAACTAAGGTGATCGAGAGGGCGGTGCCTGCGTCTCAATTAACGGCTCCACCGAGCTCACAGCCAACGTTGGTCATGACGCAGGAACGCGTCGTCGTGCAACGTGCGCGTGTGCGAGGTGCGTCTGCACAACCGGGACCCTCTGTGCCCAAGGAGACGAGGACGCGGGGTGGCGTCGTGGCGGCAGAGGCACCTCTTCAGAATACGCGGGCCCGTTCGCGTTCGGTCGATGTTCAGCCTGCGCCAGAGTCCCGTCTCCAGCAACCTCTCCACCGCTCTCGTCGTGAAACGTCGACCGAGCCGACGGCATATTGGTCACCGAGACAGGTCCAACGTCGTCCTCGACGTACACCTCCCTTGGGATTGACCCTTCGACCACAACGTCCTCTTCAATCGAAACAAGCACCTCCTCTTTTTCTTTCGCTTTCCCCTTGCCTTTTCCCCTCTCTTGTCGCGCGCGTCGGGTGTCGGGGATGAGGGGGACGAAGGCGAGGAGGATGGGGGGAGCGAGGTGTGCGTAAGTGTGCGCGACGAGGCCGGTGGGGGGAGTGTTGATAAAGATGAAGAGGAGGAGGAGGATGGGAACGTCATACCTGGGTTGCCCAGGTATCAAGTGGTCGAAGTTGACATCCCAACAGATTCGGACGATGCGGAGACGCATGGGTTGTTGGTAAGGGGTGTCGTTCCGGAGGGGACCGTGGGCGGGGATGGCTCTGACGCTGAGTCTGGCCGAACCGAAGAGTTGGACGATCGGGAGGGAGTCCGAGACCGAGATCAAAACCAAACCCAAGATCGAAATGAGGTTCAGGAATCGGACGAGGACGACGCGAATGCAGACGCGGATCGGATTGAACGTATGGCGCGTGGATCATTGCGTACTGGGCCCGCGAGTTTTGAACCTAGGATCACGCATTCGATGACTGCGACACAGGCGCGCCGAGCAAGCCCTTGTCAGACGCGTTCAGGGAGTCAACTGCGTCAAGGGGCGAAAGTGCACGCGCCTCCGGTGAGAAATGAGGCGGCCAAGGCAGTAAAGGGAAGAGGGAAGCGGACGTGATGGACTCGGAGATTGACGGAAAATGGTGTTACAGGCTGGTAACATACCCTAGTTTTTTTTTTGCGAATAATCCTGTTGGTATGATAGATTACACGGTATATATTTTACATGCCTTACTGCGTGTTTTGATTCAATGAAATCGGTTTGACAGAAGAGGGTTCTCGGTGTGTTTTGCTTCGGAAGATGTATCCGATGTGGCGAAACTTCCGATAATCTCACTCTCGTCCGACTTCATCAATATCTATACATAACTTTTGAACTGCTTGCAAGGTTTCTCTGGTTTTTGCCTGCATCTCTACTAGTTCCATGCCGTCAATTCACCAATTGTGTTTCAGGCCGCCGCGGTTCGGTTCGCGCGCATCGACGACAGTTGTCGTCTCGTCTTGCATTTGCACAGTGAGTTGTGACATTCAGTCGGACCGAGTCAA
This sequence comes from Boletus reticulatus, assembly GCA_038093535.1. NCBI lineage: Eukaryota > Fungi > Basidiomycota > Agaricomycetes > Boletales > Boletaceae > Boletus > Boletus reticulatus. The sequence continues at coordinate 47,771 of JBBPSJ010000119.1, forward strand.
GAGTCCATCAACGACTCGGATACGCATGAACTTCAAAAACCAGATGACTAGAAAGTGTTAGGTGGTATTTCACCCTGGTTAGTTACAATGTTTGCAGAAGGGTCAGTCGGATCATTTTCCTCACCATGGCCCAATTCGATCTCCAGCCCACTCAACCTTCTGTCGATTCCACACAATTGATAACTACCCACTCCCCTCGTGTTCCGCATGATGCTCCACCGGGGGTGGCCGGCTGCCTCACATCAAACCGGGAGACCAATGAATAAGTTAAGAAGACGCAGCCCATCGTGGACCACTCATCCCGCTCGCTACGACCCACCAGTATCGTGTACTATCGTCTCCACATGAAACTCTTTGTCCTCGCTGCTGTGCTCGGTCTTGCCACTCCTGCATTCTTCCAGAGCTCGTCCCTCACTGACAGAGGTCGGGACACATACCCGCTGTGGTACGACACCTTCTACGACAACCCGCAGACCTCTCTCAACAGCGTTGCCTGCTCGACCGGCGGGTATGGTCTGATTGGCTTCGGGTATAACACCTTTGGCGAACTTCCCACCTACCCAGCCATTGGAGGGATACCCATGATAGACGGGTGGGACTCGCCGAACTGCGGCACCTGTTGGCAGCTCACGTATACCGACGCGAGGGGCAATTCGTTGTCTACCTTTTTCACGGCCATCAACGTTGGCGATCAAAACCCGGACGGGTTCATTACCTCGTTGGAGACCATGAACTACCTAATGGATGGTAATGCTGAGATATTTGATGGCAACACGATCAACGTGGCGCAGATGCTAGGGAGCCATTGTGGATTGTAGAGATAAAGTATCCCGTTTGCGCTATTAAAGGGACGTGTGTTGATCGTGGTCTTACCGATCAGGTTTCCAAGCTTCCAAGTCTGTACCCTGTCGGTTTTTTATCCGTTTTGGGTTTCCTGAGCGGTGTCTTTTTTAGCATGTGCATGTATTCGCAAGATCCACTCCCGACTCGGATTGACTGCACGGCTGTTTAGTATTTATTAGTACGGAAATGCGGCGTCTACTGGTTAGCTCGCGCGACGCGTGTCTACGTCTACGTGTTGGCACTGGGTTGGGAGTTTGCATGTTCACTAGATATCAGCTTTCAAAAACAACGTAGATATGTTTCTCTGATCATACTTAGTTTATTACCCTGCAGCAGGTTGAGAACTTAGATGTGGAGCCGAATTATGAGCGGCCAGCCTCGGTTGGTCTGGACGGTCTGACCTCACCATGTCTATCACCTCTGCCAGTGGTGATTCCGATCTCGAAGGGACAAGTTCACCGCACGATCGGAATCGATACACTTGTTCGTTACTACGCAGTAGGTGTTTCATTTTGCAACAACGTATCGTCCGCGGTCCTGCCAGGGAACTTTGCTTTTCCGAGTCACCGTACGCAAGGCGGAGACGCAGACGTCACCCGATAACTTATGGATGGTCTTGCAAGTCAATACCCACTCATATTTCATTGTTTCTTGCCTCATGATGTTTGTATGATCCAGTTTCGACAGAATGCTCAACTTTTACGTCGTCTAGAATACATCGACTTGGTGCGTTAGATACAAACGTTCAAAAGCAACGTAAATAAAATTTAAAAGTCTTCCTTTGTCAGTGGCATCTCCTGAAAAATCTTGCCCATGTGTGTCTGTGCAAAAGGTAGTCCTCTATTCCGAATAGCAAGTAACGCCTTCACAGCAGGCAGCGGCGGATTCGAGAACGTGATTTCTTCTTCCTCTTCAAAACTACCTGGGATGTGGAGCACATTCCGCCGAACAGTCATTGCAGTAGAGTCGTCGGGCGACGCTTTCGGCGTGGGCAAGTCAAGGAAATGACATAGCCGAAAGTATGATGCATAGTCTCTGAGGTAGAGCTGTCCAGCGAATATGTTGAGTTGGTCCATCAGAGCCCAAGGTGGACTCCAGTCAGGGGGTAAGGGAGGAATAGAATAAAGTCTGAGATCGTCGGATGGTCTCATACGTTTGGTCGTGCGAGGTGCGTACACATGAAGATGGACATGTTCGCTTGTTCTGATGTCTGGCATCAAGCGGTCTGCTTCGAACGGGCTCAAGAGAACCAGCACCTGGTCGCGGCCATTTTTGCGGGAGAGAATCCACTGAACGGGTCGAAGATATTGATCCAATGTCCCTAGAGTGGATTCAGGCTGGATCGTCTTGCAAAAGTCCGTCGTTGCCAAGATAGATGAACTCCAGACGTCTGGTTCGCAGAAGACTGCAGATCTCTTTTCGAGCGTCGTGAAGACGGGACGAAACGCGCTGCCGGAGTGCAATGGAGGAATAACGCCGGTCTTCACAAAGGTTACAACGTCTTCATGAAGAAAATGTTTCTCTGGTCTCGCCCTGGGAGGCAGTTCCACATCTCGTTCACGCTCAGTCTCTCGGTTCACCTCCCGTTCTTGCTCTTCTTCTATTTGTGCACGGGGGAACGTTAGAACTCCGAGGTCTTTGCAACGTTGGCGGATTCCTGGATCCAGGGTACTCATACTAGTAGCACCGTTCGGTTCATCGGGTGCATAGAGATCGGCCAGCGATCTGCATTCTGGCCGGAGCCACGCATCCGACAGCTCCTTTGTTGTGAGGTCACCATGACAAAATCGTAACAGAGCGTCGTATCTCGATTTATGGGCCATGCCTTGTTGTGCCCAGTGAGGAGCCCGTGCTTGGATATCGGCCCACGTCTCGTGGATTGCCCAGCATAAGACGTCAGCGGTAGTGACTCGGGTGTCTGGGTCTTTTTTGGCGACCACGGCGCGAATGCTCTGATCAACCTCGAGTGGTGCAAAAAACATGACCGAGTGACCATGTCCCAATTTGCGCATCCGCATGCAACCTGAATGCAATCTGTAAGATCTAGCGATCGAATCACCGCGTCAAGACGAACCTTGCACCAAGCGATCTTTGGTAACTTTGGGACCCAGCGTAACCGCCGCTCGTGACCCGATAGGTAATTTGATGTCAGTACCCCGTGTGTGTGCATGGTCCAGATAGACGACACAGCAGTCTAACCGCTGGGAAAGCGGTGACGATGACAATGGAACAGCGATGTCGTTTCGTGTGAGTACCACCAGTTCGTCCTTTTCATTGAAATAGATAGCACCAGCAATATCGAGAGCAATGTCGAGCCATGCTCGAGCCACTTGGCAATTTGATAAATCGAGTATTTGTGCCCCAACATCCAGCAAAACACGGATTCCTGGCTCTTGTGCAGCTACCAGCCGGAGAAATTCAGGCGTGGTTTGTCGTTCGCTGTTCTCACGAGTAACCATGTAGAAATCGTTTTCGGGCTTCACAAGATATGCGAGAACCATAGCATCGGTTCCCTGCTGATGGTCGAGGTCGCGCTGAGTAATAGACATGGGCAACAGCCATCGACCATCGTGTGTTCCCGAAAAACCTGGTGTTCAACCCAGTCATCGAATCGAACAACACGGCAAGGGTGAGCTTGGGTTGACTCACCGGTTATAGGCTTCTCCCGCTTCTCTGCCAAATCCCAGCTAGATCCAGAAAGTTTCCAAGGAAATTCATTTGCTTCCTTCGGGAACACCACCCTCGAAAGATAGAGGTCTATAGCCGCTTTGTTCCGGGAGAAAAGCGGGAATATCACATTGTCCCACTGTTCCGATGACTCGAGGTTGATATCGCCGAGCTTCTGGAGAGAGTCCGGTACTGAATAGCGATCGTGCTCTTTGATCCAATGCGTATACTCTGTAGCTGGGTCATCCTGGTTTAGCAGAATTTCGTAAGAAGTTCTCAGCTGCTCCTCGGTGAGGCCGGCGTAGTAATAGGATAGACATGTGAGGATGATGGTGATGTCGGGGTGGCCGAATTGTGTGTTGGGTGCCGGCACGTCTTTGGCTCGATACGGAACGGCAAGCTTTACTGGGGTTGACCGGGGCCATTGTGGCTGCGGGACAACTTGATGGCCATAGTCGACACGCCATCTTCGCTCCGAAAGTGAAAACAAGAGGATATTGGAAGCCAGGAGACCGCGGAGTAGGAGAAGTCCGCTCCAAAGATAACTCTGGTGAGAACGCTTGGCATACTCCTCCACCCTCCTCGGCGTCTCGGGAACTTGGAGGACATCCTCGTCGGATATAAAGCTGCGGATAGCGTCTTGCAATTCGGTGGAAATGTGTTGAAAGTTGAACGTGGGAAGTCGTCCAACTATCACGTCTTCCACGATCAATGACGTTAGATGTCGACCTACGTCAGAGGTTCGAACGAAGCGAATGTGTGGAAACGATCCGGGTGGACCACATTCATATTCTACGGAGTCAGGGTGATTTCTTGCGAGGGTATGAACGTGCTCCTTCACGAGACAAAGGACCTGCTGAGTAATTGTCCATCTGTCCGGGTATCCATCCATATGCTTCTGGGAGCCGATGGTGTAAATCAATTGGAACCGAGTGTGAAGGATCTCGTCGCTCTCGTCCAGAATGTCTCGCACATGAGAATGAATCCATTTCTGGAGGTTCAGCCATTCCGGTGCGTTGTTTGGAGTACCGTACGCATTGTCGGTGTGCTTATCATGAAGATCGGTCCGAGCGATGTTCTTCTTGCCCGACTCGGAGTGACCGGACGACTGCCGCCATCTAAATATGTTTCCAACAAGGCTGTCTTTTGGAAGCTGTGGTTCAATAGTTGACTTTATCCGCGAGGATTGACAGTGTTATATGCACCACTCACCAATTCGAGCAACCGCCCCGCTGTCGCGATGTGCTTGTAAATCGGTTGGTAAAACTTCATTGACGGGTCGACCGCAATTTTACCATCACAAAGCTGCTGCTCCACGCCCATCAGCTTGAGTGATATGACGTGCTCAGGCTGGACAAGTAAGACCCCATGCTCGGCCATACATCGAGACACCAACCCCTGTAGATGATTGATTTGTGAACCTATCGGCACACCAGTGTCGGAATCCGAGGTACGCGAGAAGGGAAGGTGGTATATTGGCCTATTAGCGAGACCGCCAAGACGGCTAACCAGTAATTCAAACATTTGGGTCATCAGCGCTTTTGGAACGATGACACGGACAAGCTGATTGCCGTCAGCGAGAGAGGCAGCAGCGATGGGGATGATCACGGATGATTTCCCTTCGCCCATGTTGAGCTGCATAACGGTATTAACCCCGGATGGCGGGGATATCAACTCCATCGCAGTTTCTGCCTGAGCGCGACGAATGAGAAAGTTTCCTTGAATCTGACAAAGCCAGGAAGCAATTTTAGTAGAAGCATGCGCTCCAATACCAGAAGCGCACTTGGATCAACAGCCAATCTGGGCATTCTTCGGCATCCCACCCATCGCATCCCTCGTTTTCTAGTTCTTTTGAAAACTCCTCTTCAAGACCGTCCAAAGTAAATCGTAGCATTCTCCGAACACGCTGGAGATTTAGAAGTAGCAAAGCCAATGATATCAAACATTTCTTCCATTGTTCGGGGAGATTGAATGGCGAAGTAGATGCGAGATATCGCAAGAGGACATCCGCCGTAATTGGTGGCCACTGACCAGATTGCTTGAGGAATTGCTCATGCGGATCGGTAGTTGAACCTAGGCTCTTCTCCACAGTGGCCAAACCAGCCATGTAATCTACTCTGCATTGAGCATACTGCCTCTGCAGTACCTGGACGAGATTCTCTCCTACGTTTGTGATAGGAATTTGTGTTTCATTGTGAACGCGTCGTGCGCTGGTGCACAGGCGAGCCAGGTATTCCCGCTGAAACGAGCGGTCGGCTCGAAGAGACGAGAACAGTTTGTCTAGTGCGGGAATGTCTCCGAACGAGGCCCTGTTACGCCAGTGGCTGCTACGCGCTGGAAGGAAAGTGCGACAGGGCAGGAGCTCCGGTGCCAGTCTGTTGGAAAACAGCTGTTCGAGCGTGACCCGTGATGGCGAGCAGTTCTCGGATATGTGTTGAAGATATGGGGCCGGGCGTGGAAGAGTTGGTGGTCCAGGCTCTGCGAGGACACGTATCAGGTGTTCCTTGAGATTGAAGTTGCGGTGACAACTAGAGAACAACGGTTTGAGCCCGGATGTTAAACGTGCCAGGTCCCAACAACAAGAATGCAACGAGCTAGTCGACGGAGTGTCCGATGGCCAATCCTTGAGCAGGTGTTTTACGACAGCATTGTCACTATGATCCTCTGAGCCCCGATTCAAGCACCGCTTCTTGGAGGAACACCGGCGGACACAACGCCATACTTCTTCCTCATCTGGTCGATATCCATCTGATATAATGCAATCAACATGAAGAGTTGGCGAATTTCCTAGATGAGGGTAAAACTGCCTATCAAATGCAATAAGCATTGAGAGGAAGGCTGTTTGATGGGATGGTGAACAGTACGCCATTGCTGGAAGCAGGAATAGCAACTGAAATCTTAGCCCAGCTCCTTCTCCCTTTTCTAGGATGTCGTGTACCTTGGTGGTTAGTGTCTGAACAATATGGGTAGTTGACTGTATCGTCAGGCCATTAGACTGACCAACTGGAAAGCACATCTGCCATACGAACCTCGTTGCCGCTCGACCCGCTCCATAGTTCCACCCAGGTCAATATAGTGTTCATAGTGGGTGAGCTGAGTGACCATCGATGAATAGCGGATGCTGCAGTAGAGACGACATCTTCAAGTTCCAAGTCCGACTCCTCTGAGACCGAGCAGTTCAAGTCATCGCAAGCTTCCGCAGCGTTTGGCCTGGACCCATTAGCACGCCACGGAAATAGATAAGCAGCTCGCCGCGCATCGCGCATCTCCTTCGCAGCAACGTCTGGATGGACATGAACATCGTGTGTTGAATGCCAAAGATTACCGGAGGCTTCAGATTTCATGAATGACCGACACCCAGCCGACTGTGAGAGAGAAAGTGCGGCCTGAGCACCCGTTTTACCCGTCAACGGATCGGGTCGATGATGATTAGTGATGGCATGTAGACAGGCGAGATAGTTCACACCCGCGAGGCCGCCATTCCCTGTCAAACAACCCATTTCGGTATCCACGTCGTAAATCTGATATAGTGGTTGGTCAGGTACTTCGGATCGAAGGTCAGCATCAACCCAACAGCGACCATCAGTCTCGCTGGGAGAGCCATTTGGTACGAGGATACGTCTGAAGATAAAGTCCTCCATCATATTGGTCTTCTGCCGGAGAACGAGGAGGCTCTTTAAGCCGATCAATGTCCCAATACATTGGTTCTCGTCATAGACCATATCCTTGAAGTCACGGGACTCGAGTTCTTCTCTTTCATTGACGTGAAAGGATAAGTCGTATCGCGGCAAGGTGACGGACAATCGGAATATCGGTTTAGACGGAGGAGAGTCGACGGTGAAGACGGTGATCAGAAGATCGTTGCTTTCCTCGCTTTCGATAGAATGGTTGTTAGCGGGACCGTCGAGACACTCGAAACATTTCGAAACCATCTCCCAAGTCGTGCTTCGGATGTCCACTAGGGTCTCGCAACCCTTGTACATGCGATACTGTCCGGATGTACAATCAATCATCCAGTTATCTGAGGACTGTTCCCAAAGCCGTGTGAGAGGGCGTATCTCGATGATCTTTGTGGATAGATTCAACCAATGAACATGATCATCAACAAGTGCTGGAGGAAGGTCCCCACTCAGCAAGTCCGAAGGGATCAACTCGAGAATGTCGCCCGTTTGATTACACTCTGCTTGAATCACGGGATGAGGACCTCGCAATGAAAAGTGCACCTGCGAGTATACCAAATATTATCAACCATCATGATAATAACACTCGGCCATGGAATACGTACCTTGTGCTTGGACGTCGCAGCTAGGGTGGTAAAATCCATTCCTGGGAGACTGGATGGTACAACAAAGAAGCCTTGCTGCAAAGAATATATAGCTGAGAAATTGTGAGAATGCTCGTTAAACCATATCACGTACATCACCAAAAATATGTAGCAAGTCGGGGTATTCCACAAGTTCGTGCGGCAATCCACCTAATGGCTGACCCCCCACTCGAAGTGCTCCGTCTAGCAGGTCGAGGTGCACTGTTTGCGATGCTTTGTCCATGGTTATTTCAGTTTCGGATGTAAGCCAACAGTCATTTGGATGTGGCAAAGGCTCCCATCTCTGTGCACCAGGCTGATAGGTAGGGAAAATTTTGCCCACTGCAAGGTCAACGCCACGATCTGATGCATCAACAAGGAGTGTATCCCTTAAGAGCCCCTCAAGAGCAACAGAGAGACGATTATCCCGTGCAAGAAGCAGCCGAGAATGCTCATCATGAGTGTCTAAATTTCTGAAATTAGCGAGTGGTACCGACATTGATAAATTCCGACATACACTGTGGACGGAGTGCATGAATGAAGAAGGCGCAAGAAAGTACAGCATCAACATCCTCTGCGGAGCGGAAAACCTTTTGGAAAGTAGTGGGTTCAACATTGAATGTGCTCCGACAAGTAGCAGCCATGTTTCGCAAAAGATTCCTGCGTTCTTCATTCGTAGGTGCCTTTGTTAGATTGTATGATAATTCCTGCACCCAGTTGAAGGTTTTCTTGCGTACGCTCCGAAGAAGGTTATTGGCTCGCTCGGAGACACCTCCGCAGGGGCTCGACGCAAGTATCCGAGTAAGCAACAAAGAAACGGTATTCATCATCAGCCCATCGAACGAGCAAGCGCCGACATCCACGAACAAAGTGTAGAGCTCGTCCAAAAGGGCATTACAAAAGGAGGGGTCATCAAGTTCTTGATGCCAGATCCACACCCCCGTAGTCAGATCGAGAGGTCCCACTTGAAAGGCCGCCTGAGCAAGGAGGAAATGAACGTAGTGACGACGCAGATTGAGAGTCCTGCTACGTAGCCCCCGCAGGATGTTGACCCATTGAAGCGAGCCGCCACTCCGTAAGTGCGCACATGCAACAAACTCATCAAGGGAAAGATCCGCAGGACAGTCCGCTTGAGCGGACAAGATGTCGTTGGGGATGTGGTAGACAGAAGATACATACTTTGCCAAGTCTCTACATGAGAGACACTCGTTGTGTCTTTCAAGCTGGTATTCAAGGTGAAATGAAGATCTCTTAGCATCGTGGTAATTCATTGGATGCCACGCTGAGAGAACTAGAGCTGCTGAGTCGTACCGAGAAGGGTGTTGGATCACATAATGTAACGCTGAGTTATAGAACTGCGAATCCGCTGGAGGGACGCGTGCACAGTGAATCTGGATGAAAAGGAGCGGACCTTCGCGCTCGACATAGTAAGGCTGCAAATCAGAATCAAGAGCAAGTAGATTGTCTTCTCCTTCCGCATCAAGGAAGCAATCCTCGGGAAGGAATTTATAGAAATAAAACAAGATCCGTGGCGCAGCAGAACGCCAGATACGAATGCATGTTGGGCATTGCAGTTCGAATATGACAGCCTTGGCCTGTGTTGGCGAGGCGGGCAATGATGATCGGGAAACCACTGAACCCTCCGTTATTCGTCGGTCGTCTAGATGCTGTTGATATTCTTGATACCCATCATAGTTGTCGGCGAACCTTGTGCATCCCCGCCGTGGGCCGGGATGCGTGCTGAAAATCGCGTCTTGTTCGATGCGGGTTCTGAGGCGCTGGAGATGTAGGGATTGATCATAATAACGAACAGGAAAGCTATCTGCCGTGAATTGGTTCGAAAGTACCGACCACCCCGAAAGTGATCGAGAATGACGCATAGAAAGGTACCGGTATGCGCAGGAAAGACGATGGAGGTTGACTGCCTTGCGCAGGAGCAGCCTTTCGAGGAAAGCGATTGGGATTTCAGGCGAATAGTCGGCGAGCATAGGGATTTGCTTTATGACTAGTTTGTCGAGTGCGACAAATAGTTCAATCGCCGTCAATAGTGTCATAGACGTGTCTTCTGGGTTGAGCTTGCGGCGGTGGCTGGCACACATCATATATCTATCCATCAGGATCTCCAGCTGCGCGCATGCCTCGTCCACGTTCGTGATGCAGACAAGCCAGTCATCGATACCCTGTTCAACCGATTGCTCGACATCATATAGAGTAATGTCGGGGTCGGAAGCATACGATTCGTCAAAGAATTCGAGCCCATTCGAGGACAAGAAGTCCTCGATAGTGCCTCGGCGAAGGTGGAGGGGATGGAAAGGAGGATTGGCAAGTTTATGACCGGGATCCGCGAGAGCACCGCTAATGTACTCATGACTGTCCAACAGCGAGAGTTGTGTGTCTCTCATAAGTTCATCCTGGGAAGGATTCCGGAATGGGGACGTCCGGGCGCTCAGCTGCTTCCACCTGTCGTCAAGGATCTCCCAAAGAGATGTGTGTGTCTTAAGCGCCATTTCGGAGAGCCAGTCAGGGGTGCTGGAGCCAAGCTTGCTTAAGCGTCGGTGAACTTTAGATGACATCAGATGAAGTAGATCACTGGAAAGTTTTGTGCTGTCTGCATCCCCAGCAAGCGTGCATACGAAGAACAGCATGAATTCTTTGTAGGCGGCACGTCTGTGAGGGGATTGACCCACGGCCATCTGAATCGCGACCCTGATGAAAAGCCAAAGAGACGAGCGGCGCCATTCGTCCTGATTACCAAAACCAAGGTCACGCGGCTTGGGTAAGACAGCGGCCCACAGCTTGGCCTCGTAGTCGTTCCGTGACCAGCTGACGTGGCCACGAACACGTTTGGTGATGCGAGGAACATCAACAACACGACCAACACTTCGCATGATCCCAGTCAGAAGGGAAGCGATCCATTGCGAGTGACCGGTAGGAGGGAGAGGAAGGTCCGAGTCAACAGCGCCAGGACGAGAGAGGAAACTGGCGAACTCGAGCTGGAAGTCTGCATCATCAAAGACCTCGATGGGTACCTCGACGGCCGACCGAGGATACGAGCATATCAGAGACCCCGCTGTTCTGTTTACGGCATCCCCGCTCGGAGACACCTCAAATGACTCGTATAGGGTACAGTTCTCGCGCTTCGTGAGGATGATCCCTGCATTTTGGGGTCGTACAAAGAACGCAAGGATATCTACAGATGATCAGCAGGGATCTACAGAGAATCTGTGAGTGTTACCTCCTGTTTGCATTTTGCGCAGTTGGGAAATGACGTGGCCACTGTCCAAGCGCTTAGACTGAACTGAGGCTTGCAGGTTGTCTAGCATCTTCGCGATACGATGCCACCGAGCTTGCTCGGAAGTTCCATGGATGTGCGCACGATAAGTATGGGCAGCAGTGCACACTGCACGAGCTAGTGAATGATCCTTTGCTGTAGTATTGTAGTCGTTCATTTTGGGAAGATCGACAGGAAGAAAGACGTGGGTGATAGCGTAACGAAACGATGCGTCAGACTCGAATATGCATGAACTTGTCTCTTCGAGATCGGAATCACCACTGGCAGAGGAGGTAGACATGGTGAGTCAAGATCAACCGAAGCTGGTGGCGACAACAAAATTAATCCCGACTCCACACCTTTCTCAGGGTAATAAACTATATGTATAGTAATCAGAGAAACTCATCTACGTTGTTTTTGAAAGCTGATATCTAATGAACATGCAAACTCCCAACCCAGTACCGACACGTAGACACGCGAGCTAACCAGTAGACGCCGCATTTCCGTACTAATAAATACTAAACAGCCGTGTCAATCCGAGTCGGGAGTGGATCTTGCGAATATCATATACATGCTAGAAAGACACCGCTTAGGAAACCCAACAACCAGACAGGGAACAGACTTGGAAACCTGATCAGTAAGACCACGATCAACACACGTCCCTTTAATAGCGCAAACGGGATACTTTACTTCTACATTCCACAATTACTTTCCGGCATCTGCACCACGTTGATCGTGTCGCCATCAAATATCTCGGCGTTACCATCCATTAGGTAGTTCATGGTCTCCAACGAGGTAATGAACCCGTCCGGGTTTTGATCGCCAACGTTGATGGCTGCGAAAAGGGTAGAGTGCGAATTGCCCCTCGCGTCGGTATACGTGAGCTGCCAACAGGTGCCGCAGTTCGGCGAGTCCCACCCGTCTATCATGGGTATTCCTCCGATGGCTGGATAGGTAGGAAGTTCGCCAAAGGTGTAATCCCCGTAGCCCGAGCAGGCAACGCTGCTGAGGGTGGTCTGCGGGTTGTCGTAGAGGGTGTCGTACCATAGCGGGTATGTGTCCTGACTGTCAGTCTGGAAGAATGCAGGAGTAGTAAGACCGAGCACGGCAGCGAGGGCGAGGAGTTTCATGTGGAGACGATACTGGTGGGTCGTAGCGAGCGGGATGACTGCCAGTGGTCCATGATGGGTTCCTAAGTATTAAGTAACGTATTCCTTGGTCTCCCGGTTTGACGTGAGGCAGCCGGCCTCCCCCGGCAGAGCATCGGAACACGAGTGAAGTGGCCACATTGAGAACCCTCTTGACATCTGACAGAATTGGTCGACAATTGTGTGGAATCGACAGAAGGTTGAGTGGGCTAGAAATCGCCATGGTGAGGAAAGTGATCCGACTGACCGACGCTTCTGCAAAACTTCCAACCAACCAGGGTGAAATTCCGCCTAGCACGTTCTAGTCATTGTTATCTGGTTTTTGAAGTTCATGCACATCCGAGTCGTTGATTGACTCTTGACTCGGTCCGACTGAATGTCACAACTCACTGTGCAAATGCAAGATGAGACGACAACCGTCGTCGATGCGCGCGAACCGCAGCGGCCTGAAACACACTCGGTGCCAGTGAACGGACGGCATGGAGTTAGCAGGAATGCAGGTAAAACCTACCTGAGAGAGACCTCGCAAGCCGTTCGAAAGTTACAGATCTTGATGAAGTCGGACGAGAATGAGATTATCGGAAGTTTCAACATCACATCGGAAGCATGCATGACATCTTCCGAAGTAAAACACACCGATTTCATTGAATCAAAACACGCAGTAAGGTATGTAGAGTATATACCGTGTAATCTATCATACCAACAGAATTATTCGCAAAAAAAAACTAGGTATGTTACCTTTTCCGTCCACCAAATCTCCATCTCCATCACGTCCGCTTCCCTCTTCCCTTTACTGCCTTGGCCGCCCGATTTCCCACCGGAGGCCCACGCACTCTCGTCCCTTGACGTATTTGACTCCCTGAACGCGTTCGACGAGGGCTAGCTCGGCGTGCCTGCGTCGCAGCCATCGAACGCGTGATCCTAGGTTCAAAACTCGCGTGTTTAGCACGCAATGATCCACGCGCCATACGTTCAATCCGATCCGCGTCTGCATTCGCGTCGTCCTCGTCCTCATCCGATCCCTGAACCTCGTTTCGATCTTGGGCTTGGGCTTGATCTTGATCTTGGTCTCGGTCTCCCTCCTGATCGTTCGTCTCTTCGTTTCGGCCAGAGTCATCCCTGCCCATGGACCCCTCTGGAACGACACCCCTTACCAACGACCCATGCGTCTCCGCATCGTCCGAATCCGTTGGGATGTCAACGTCGACTACTTGATACCTGGGTAACCCAGGTATGACATTCCCATCACCATCCACAACATCCTCCTCCTCATCTTCATCACCAACACTCCCCCCATCATCCTTGGCCTCGGCCTCGTTGCGCACACCCACGGACACCTCCTCGTCTTCGTCCCCCTCACCCCCAGCGCCGATATCCAGCAACCCCTCCACCGCTCTCTCGTCGTCAAACGTCGACCGGATCGACGGCATATTGGTCACCGAGACACGTCCAACATCGTCCTCGTCAATCGAAACAAGCACCTCCTCTTTTTCTCTTTCTTTCGCTTTCCCCTTGCTTTTCCCCCTCTCTTGGCGCGCGCGTCGGGACTCTGGCGCAGGCTGAACATCGACCGAACGCGAACGGGCCCGCGCATTCCGAAGAGGTGCCTCTGCAGCCACGACGCCACCCCGCGTCCTCGTCTCCTTGGGTACAGAGGGTCCCGGTTGTGCAGACGCACCTCGCACACGCGCACGTTGTACGACGACGTGTTCCTGCGTCATGACCAACGTTGGCTGTGAGCTCGGTGGAGCCATTGGTTGAGACGCAGGCACCGCCCGCTCGATCACCTTGGTTGGAGTATGACCCGGTGTAGAGGTGGGTTCCTTGTCGGCAGCACGGGGAGAAACGACCAGTGTTGCTTGGGTAGAGAGTGGTGCATCGTCCTGTCCAGGAACCGAACTGGCTCTCGGGGAAAACGGCATCGGAAAATCAAACCTGTCGATACCAAGTTAGTGAGATCGTCGAACAAGGCATCGCTGTAGAACCCCGACACGTACTCGTTAGGGTCGTCGGGTTCAAAACACGGTTCGTCCCCGTAGGTATGATCTCCAAAGAGATCGCTACCTTCGATTTCTTGAGATTCTTCATAATCACTTTCTTTTTTGGCTACCGGGCTACTTTCACTGGGGCCAGCTTCGACACTTGGTGAGGGTCTGTCATATTCTGATGCTTCTGAAACACGTGGTCGCTTTGTCCGTTGAACATCGCGTCGGTGTTGCGCGTGGCGTTTGTGACGTTGCAGGTCTTGGATTGCTTCCTCCTCCTCCTCCTCCTCCTCCTCCTCCTCCTCTTGCATCCCATCGCTCTCTTCCTCTTCTTTTTTATGGGCCACGAGATTGTGTTCGTTACGCGTAAGACGATCGCGCGCCTTTCGCCGTGCGGCCTCCGGGTGCTCCCGTTCCACTTGTCTTTCCGCCTCTTCCTCTTCTTCTTCTTGCTCTTCTTCTTCTTCTTCTTCCTCCTCCTCCTCGTCTCCGCTCTCTATCTTACGATCATGTCTGCGCATATCGTGACCGAGATGATGACCGACGTTTTTCAATCGTTTCAGGTAATAATCGATACGTTCGTCCATCGTCTTTGAATTCATCTTGTACTGTTCTCGCCACGAATGAAACGTATGTCGTCTCGCCCATGCCCACAACGGGTCGTCTGTTTCACCCTGTCCAAGACATTCCCCTATGAGTAACGCCATGCTACCAACGGTACAAAAAAGACAAGAAAGAAAAAAGTGACGCACCAGCCGCACGAGGTCCTTGTATGCACTATTTCCCATACGTCCATCCCGCGTCGGAAACCGCGTCGCGATATACTGCGCAAGATGATCCCGATCCTCGTCTGTAAACGGAACGCGTCTAGAGCACCTCACACGTCAGCACATCCACACCACGATATCCCTCACAATAGAGGGAGAAAAGAACGCGTGGACAACACGCACACGTACTCCTTCCTGCCACCGCGACCTGGTGCACGGCCCGGCATCCGCGCCTTGAAAGGCTCAACGTGATGATACGCCCGAGAGCGAATACACGCTTGTACAAACCCCCGCCGCTCGACATAGATCGAGAGACGGTGGACGTCGTTGGAGTGGTAATACCGACGACGGATCAATTCGATGTCCTGTTCTTCGTCGACGAGGAGGACGTTGGCGTGGCGTTCTTTGCGGACGATTTGGCCACCGTGTCGCTGTGCGTGTGTACGCGTGGGTGGATCGATGTTGGGGCAGGACGGATGGACGTACCTCGACGTCGCGGGAGATCTGACCGCGTCCCTGCGTCACGCTTTCATGAAAGCAAAATTTGACGGGTCGACCATCCTTGAAAAAGAGAGGGCCGTCGTTGTTGTCGTCGTCGTCGCGTTCGACAGTGGACGCTCTGTTGACCATGTCGACGAGGGGGAGAAAGAAAGCCGCGTTTCAGAGTGGAAGCTGAAATTTCGAACCCCGATTCATGGTTAGGGTTTAGAACGGTGATATCATTCCTAACCCTAACGCCTCTCCTCCCCGATCGTGTGGTAACTCGGAAAACTCGCCACCAGACTCTCGATGTACCAGTAAGACTCCCCCGGGTGTCTCTTGTCGTCTCGCTCCGGAACCATCTGCACCCACGTCCCACAAAGGCCCATCCCTATCAACAACTGTCCCGCTGTCTCGCCATCGACCAAAATCGTCACATCGTCGCGGTACGGATTCCACGCGTGTTCCTCGACATCGCCGGCGTCCTCTCCGTCTGGTTGTACCCCTGCCATGACTGCACCCCTCGACCCAGGCACGATCACCGGCCGCGGGAAATCCACCGTCTCCTCAGCCGCACTCTTCACCCACGGACTCATCACCACCCTATAAAACCTCTCTTCCAATGCTTCTTCTGCAACTGACACTCTTCCAGTCCTAGTCCTATCCGGGTTCACCCCTGGTGCAATCACATCTCGAATGCGCCTCGTCGAATATTCGACAATGCCCGTCGTCATCGTCAACGGAAACACAGTCGGTCCGAGAAGCTGCATCAGCCACTGGATGGATACGTCCGTCCACGATGCGGTCGTATAGTCTTCCGCTCGTATGGCCGCGGTCCATGGGTCACCCGCGACAGGTATAGTCGTGACGGGAACCTGATGACGGTCCGTGTCGAGATTGTCCTCCATCACTTGTCTTGCAGTGATCGAATCCAGGACGACATTGGACGGGACGACTTCGACATCGTGCTCCTTGAGCTCCGTTTCAAACGCAGAGCTGGTATCGGTCTGGGAAGAGATACTGTTGGTCGGGGCATCGCCGTCATCTGCAGGTGGAAGGGTAGCAGAAATCTGGATGCTCATACTGCCATTTGTTCCCCAACATTCCTTGCACGCGATGTCGAAATGTCCAGGCAAGATCTGCCCGAGTTTAGCTGTGAGTGGTAATTCTTTTTGGGCAAGAGCGGCAACGGAGAGCGCCCGCTTGAGATTACCGAGGTGTTCACTGGAATCTGCAAACACTCTGTTCCGAACCATGAAGCGTAGGAAGAAATGCAGGACGGTGGGTGCGATGAACAAGTTTTTCTCAGTCCTGTCGTCTGGTCAGACAAAAGAAAGCGGTGTAGACGAGTTACGCTGACCAGATCAGACCATTGTTGCGCATATATGATGACAGAAACACCTTGACCGATTTTTCCATGTCGTCCAAGAAAGCACGCAGTCGTTGCGCTTCTACAGTCGAGTTTCCAAGACTTGGTTCGAGCTGTTTTCCGGGAAGCGCGCTTTGTTCGAGATGATCCTGAACAATGTCCACTTTGACTTGTCTTGCTTTTGGCACGTCTTCCTCCTCGTCGGATGCCTCTTCACCATTGTTGGGTCCGTCGACTTGACCTCTTTGTTTGTTTTTGACCTTTTTGTATACCGGAATGCTGGATATCAAACCGATGTAGAGACGGAACTGTAGACGAGGTCGACAGACGCTGCAGAGAGCCATGTCCAAGCCTACCTGATCCCACATGTTCCTGACGCCTTGTGCAATTTCGGGCCAAGTCCGTCCGACCCTAAAATCGTCCGCTGCAAGACACACGCGATCCTCGATGCTCACCCGACTATATGCGCACACGTCAGTCCTCGATCGACGACGAGTGTCAACACGCACCTATCAAACGACGCCTCGCTCATGCCGCGCAACGCCTCGCCCTCCTCCCATTCCTGCCACCACGGGATCAGCTTTCCGTCTGGATCCATCGCGGTGCCCGCATGTCTCCGTCTCCGTCCCGCCTTGCGTTTCTGTGATGCTTCTTGCTCGTTGAGCACCTTTACGGTCGGTATGCCCGCCCACGCGTCGACCTCCCCGTCCGTGTCGCGCCGATACCCCTCTGGCTTGAACGCGCTAAACGGCACGATCGTCACGCCCTCTGGTGGTGCAGGGAACGGCGGGAATCGATACAACCACTCAGTGGTCATCGTCAGGTCAATAAAGCTGACGTAATCCTGAGGTGTACCTCCTGACCTTAATCGCGCCCACGTTCTGGCGCCGAGAACGGGCCATGCACATGCCGCACCTCGCCCACCCAAGCTCTCCCTCATCATGACGTCCCGCCTCGTCATGACGAAAAAAGACCCCCGCCGTACTGACTTTGTCCTCATCCCCGCCGTCGCCAACGCCAGCGACGACGACCGCAAAGAACACCACCGAGGCGCCCCCACATACACCTCCGACACGACCCATTTTGCTCGTCCTCGAAATGGCTGTCGCGCCATCACCACCGTCACACGCACCGATCCCACTGGCGATCGACTACAGGTCGGCGTCATCGAGTGGCCAGAGCACATCCTCGCACCCACACAGCTCGTCGTCGGCACCCGCGACGTACGCATGTCCAAGGTGTCTGCGTATACCTCGTAGGTGTTTTCTTGTTCTCTCGCTCGCTTGCCTATCGGTTTTCGTTGGCAGATCAGAGCGGTTCACAGCGATGGATGGGACGACGTACGAATGGCAAGTCCACGATTCACGTCCACAGGTGAGGGCTCTTGCCGACACATTCCCATCGCGGTGCTCACCCTGCTCAACCAAGCTCGTGCCTCTCCGAGGCGACAGTCGTTCCTCGTCCTACATCGCTACTTTTGTTCAATCTCAATCTGGGTTTTGGTTCCGGCGTAAACACACGTCGTCGCTTTTCATTCCCCCAGAGGGATACGACATCCTAGACGACATCATCGTCACCTTTATCTATTTCGAGAGTAAATGGCGCGATAAGGAGGGCGACAAGGCACGCGCGAGCTTATCGGGTGCCATCGCATAGTGATTATTTCCGTCATTGGCTTCCATTTCTTGCATACCCCTACGGTGGCATTTGGTGTATACTATTGTTACTAGGATTGGCTCGATAATAATGGGATAGATGCGCGCTGCATACCATGTTCATGTCGGCTAGACAAAGAGCCTCGCAATGTCCCTCCGGTACTGTCCCTTGCCAAGCTTTCTCTCCAACTCCTGGGCGGCTCGTGTGTCCCCCAACAGCACTTCTGTCACACACGCGTCCCCTTTGGGCCTTTCTTCCTGCCCGTCTTGGCCTGGTACCTCACGAGTCTCTACCAGGGCTGCCTCCCGTGAGAAGTCGTGGTGTGCATCGTCCTCGTCCTCATCGCGTTCTCGAAGCTCCTCCTCCACCGCGCGTCCTTCCTCTGCGTCTACCTCTTCATCCTCCTCATAACTCACCTCCCCTGACTGCCGCTTCCACATTGCCGCCCGACTCGTCTCTGGCGGCGAATACTCGGACTCCTCCGACGCCACCCCATACGTCAGCGGCGCTCGTGTTTCCTTGCCACGCCCCCGCCGCTCCTTTATCCGTCTCTTGATTTCCCGCTCTCCAAATCCTTCTGCAGCCTCCCTCATCCCTTTTAGCACCTCATCTGCCTCCCTCAAACTCCCCACGCGCTTGTACACCGCCTCCACCACGTTCACAGCCAACCCGTGATTGGTAGACATGAGTGCGAGGATCGATGCGAGGCCGTGTGACGCCGTCAGCGGTAAATCGGGCGGATGTGGCGCCAACAACATAGAGGACGGGGCGGACATCCCGTTGGCATGAGACGCAGACGCGGTGGCGCCAGTGATAGACCGCGCCGGGGAAGGCGTCAACATGAATCGCGGCGTCGACGTCCCCGTGCGTCCGTGGCCCAAAAGATCACCGTAGATGGGTGCACCCCACCTGTCGGGCTCACCAAACACCCAGGGTGCCGCGTGTGACAATGCAGGCAGAGACCAACGCGGTGGCCTCCCGGGGACAGACGTATCCGTCGAGGAATGTGAGTGCGACCGTGCGGACCTGGACGAGTGGGAGAGCGCGACAAGGTCGACGCTGGGCACCTCACGTCCACTTTCGCGTCGTTGTTCCCGTTTTTTCCCGTTCTTGTTTCTATTCCCATTGTGTCCGTGGCCGATGGTTTGTCGTCGGATTCGGTTCAGGGCTGGGTGACGCGCTGCCTTTGTTGGTGAGAGTGGTTGTCGCCTCTCTTCAGGTGGAGGCTCAGGCCGGAAAGGAGACTGCGTCGAGGCACGCGGGGCAGGGAATTTGAATGCGTTGGAAAAAGGTTTCGGAATTGGACCAGAAAACGGATCTGATGGTGGTGCAGTCGTGACAATGCGCTTGACCGGGGACGCATCTTTCCGAGCCACATCTTCGTGTCGTTCGCTCTCCGCCACGCCCTGGCGAACTTGGTCTGAAAACTGGGCTGCGACAGCGCGTCGATCAAGCTGCTTTGGGGAGACATGTCCCCGAAGAGCTTCGGGCCGCGGCTCGAGTTGGAGCTGACTAAATGCGTGATGTGCGCCGACCTCGACGACGGGTCCACTCGTGGACCTTTGTATGGTGGTACTCCCGCGAGGAGGAGGCGATTGCGCCTTGTCCTTCACCTCGACCTCTTCTTCCTCTTCCTCTTCTTCTTCAGCACCCTCTTTCTCACCGCGAGGAAACGCACGCGGTACACGGCCTTCTCGATCGACCAAGACCTGCCCACGAAACGAGTCCACGACGCGCGGTGGCGCACGCGGGTATACTGAAGCGGCAACAGGGGCAGAGTCGGCGGGTGCAGGTGGAGCCGGTTGGACCTGTGACGAGGAGGCGCCAACACTGACAATAGGAGCAGCAACAGCATCCATCTGGGGCGACGACGGTTCCGAG
The DNA here is from genome assembly GCA_038093535.1 of Boletus reticulatus. NCBI lineage: Eukaryota > Fungi > Basidiomycota > Agaricomycetes > Boletales > Boletaceae > Boletus > Boletus reticulatus. The sequence continues at coordinate 68,141 of JBBPSJ010000119.1, forward strand.
GCAAACATGTCCGACGGCGTGCGGAGTCGCACTTTGGTACGCCTCACATGACGGATTGGGCTGCTCGATTCAGCGTTTATCTTGAACTGTGGTGCTAGTCGATCGGGGGATGACATGATTTCGATGACATCGTGTCGTGTTTGAGGTGTAGGGTCAAGGGTGCGCTTCTTGGTCGCGCTCTCACTGGCACCAGCATTGGAGCGAGGTGGAGAGGCAACAGGAGTAGTATCACGAGCATTTACGGGCTCACGCTGCGACGGTGTTTCCTCTCGAGGTTCGCGATGGCGCTCGGAGAGCGATTTCGAGGTTGATTTAGCTGCATGTATCTCACTAAATAGCACAGTCAATCCGAGGTCATCGTCCCCATGCGAAAGGTGGACATACCTACTCGAGGGTCTCTGCTCTTCTTCTTCCACCTCTTTCCCCTTCTTGAGTTTGGCACGTTTAGCGCTCGGTCTCAGCATATCGCTTGCCAAGGACTCCGCAGACCTCTTCCGCTTGTCCACCGATTCGATATCATGTTTTCGTTGGTAGTGTCGGATACGCGCGTCGAAATGGTCCGAGTTCTTGACGTAGCGTTCGCGCCAGGACTGCCACGGGTGATGTCTGGCCCACGGCCATTCCGTTTGCTACACGAGCAAAATTATATGTCATGTCCAAAAAAAAAGAAAGAGGAAAAGAGACGTACATTGTCCACCAACTGCCGATAAACCTTGTGCCCGCTACGACCCTCCTTTGTAGGACAATACTTGGCGAGGTATTTGAGGAGATAATTGTCGTGTGCCCCTGTGAATTCGACGCGGATGCTGGGACAAGGCCGTTGGATGAGCTGGAGGGTTCGTCGAGGGGGGAAATGAACACGTACGTCTTGGTGGGGTGAGGCATGACAATGGAATTTGGAGAAAAGGCGCGTCGCGTTCGGTCACGCGTTTGAGTTTTCTCACACAGGTCTAACTTTGTCTAACTCTTACGCAGGACTAGGTCAACTAACGGAACTGTTTCAGAAGTCACCAAGTTTTGTACACACGCACGACCACGGTATGTAACTTGCTCGATGCATGTTGGCGTTTTGAATATTCACCAGTGGTCCTTTCTTGTCTTGTGCTTGGCTGATGTCGTTCCTTTTTCGCAGAAATTCAGCTGGGAGACAGCGCCTTCCCACTCTCTGGGACCACCCCGGGACTTGGTTGGTTCCCCGTGGGCCAGACAGAAAACGGCACCTGGGAGATTGTCATGATAGGCGCCTGTTGTAGTCGAGATCTTTGTTCTTGTCGGTATCTTTGAGGTCTCGTTTTGGAAATGGACCTGATGCTTCTCCCACCAGCTCGACAATGTTTCTACTACCGCGAGCGACTACGTGGTATGCCGTTTACTCACGATCATTCTGTCAGATATTCTCAATGATTAGCGGGAACGCAAGTGTCGACATGGTTGATTTCGGGCTATCGACATTATTCATAGAACCCGAGGGATCGACCATTTGCCACGTCGTCGACATCATACGTTGGAATGATGCACGAAAACGAACATGAAGAGAAAGTATCACACCTGTTGTCGACGACACAGTGATATGTACTCGGTTGGCTGGGTCAGTAATTCTCCCAACACTTTGAACCGTACAATCTAATGCATATGCGGCCTCGAGAGGGATTGTGCCGACGAGGCCTGACGGTGCGCTGGTCGTGGATTGTCGATGGACATTCATTCAACGGTGATGGTCAACTGTCGAGATTGCCCAAGCACATCCGTCGTGCCAAAAGACTGTCGATTTCATCAACAGGGACATCAAGGTACATTCTGTTACCGCATATACACTTGCTTGTGGTGTTTCTGATGGTTACGGATCAATTGATCGCCGCCCATGAACGGACGGAGCTATGAGATTTTCGTTCTTCTTCCACGGCTCTCCATCGCGGCGGATTCAAGTTACATACGATGACTAGAGGCGTTGGCGGCGTTCCTCGCTCCATCACCGCAACCCGGACCCAGATCCGCTCAGTCTCCGAGTCTAACCTAACGCTATCGTATACCTATGGTCCCAGCATGCATACATCAAGTATACTTACTCCTTCAGTCTCTGCAGTGTTTGTGTAAGTCGTCCATACGGCTCCATTTGAAGTGAAGATACTGACGACTAGGTTACATTTTGGTAGATATGGTCGTTACTCGCATTATCCTGCGCCACAACAGCCTTATCCGTTCTTTCGCCGCTTCTTACATCACCCGATTCCACACCGTCGAGTACATCGGTGGTTCCGTCTCGCATCCTATTCATGATGGTAATGTCCCAGCGGTCTTGTGGATATTTAATCAACAGGACTACTCTGGAGGTGGTACGATGCCGACGATCCCCTACGCTGTAAACACGGCCCGTGCACTGGCTTGAAGTACCGGCTGTCACTTAGTTCACCCCCTGTTCGGTTCGTTGCATAGCCTCACTTGGAACGCTGTGCGTCTGTCTTTGGTTACATTCTTTGAATATCCAATTGATCAATTGATCAGCTCTGCCCCCAATTGTATAATTGTGTAAAAGGTCAACGCAGATTCCCTGGCTTAATCTTGTCGCTCCATTGTGTGCCTGTTAACCACATCAAATGACGACGAGGGCTCATGATGGGTTCCTGACCGTATCCAGAGTCTGAATTCAATCTTTAGGATTGTCGGTGGCTGCGGTGAAATTTCTCGCCACGAAATGGACGTGTTGCTAACTTGCGACGATAGCGGTATTTCCATAACCTGGTTCGTCGTCAAACCCTTGGACAACATGTTAGGTTTCCTCGTTCATGTCCGCTGACAGGTGGCTGGTCCTGGTTCCAACGCCGTAAATCTGATTTAACAATTTTTTGTCGCCGCACCTCCCGGGAGCACATGGTCGAGCCTGGATGGTGATGGGTACACGGCCGCATGGGACCCTAGAATGGGGTCATGGTTTCTGGCCAACTTGGGACACCGTCGTATCATGTTGTTACCTTTCCTCAGCATCCAAACCCCTGAATTGAGAAAGCCTTCCTACGCCCAATTTTGCGGAAACATCCGCGCTCCACTGCCGTCCTCATTCCGTCACTACGGATGGAAGCAATGATCGGTGGCGCTAGACAAACCCCTTGTTATCAGGTCCGTGTCCGCTGTCTCTGGAGAGGATAATATCAGCGAACGGGATACGCTTGTCCCGCAGACCTCTATCCTTGCTACCGACGCTGGATCATACTCCGTACAGTGGTTTGAGAGTCCAGCACCATGCCTCATCAGCAGAAATCCCAAGACTCCCTTCGCTGGAGGCTACTTGATGCTTCGAACAACATTCCTCGGACGATATTCACGTTTCTTCCGTCATCGCTGCTCTCTTTGCCACTGTCGTCACTACCCCCATCTGATAAGTCAAGTGAACGCAACACCGGGCGGACGGATTGTTATTTAAGATGTTGGCAGCGACGCACTCCATGAACCTCGACTTGCTATCCATCCTTATCCAGACTCGCGACCATACGTCCTAAATTAGGACGCTCGGGGTCTGATGGAATCAAGCCGCTTTCTGATCCGAGCCCCTGTTCGTACGAGCGGAAGTGCGATTTAAGTCCGAAGTCGAAACGTCTCGGAAATGCAGTTCAAATGTGGTTCGAGGCATATATTTTGGGAAATTGCAGGGAAAAATACGGTACGAAAATTCTCTCTTTAGATATATACGATGTCGTGAATTCATTGTACTAACATAATGATCTAGGCAACATGCACTGGCCCATGTACTCATGTCGGCGATTGAAGGGGGGCGCACCGATTAACCTAAAATAGAACAACATTCTTCCGAACATGCAACGATAACTCCTCGGTCGGCCCATCCAATGGGAAATATGTATTCCTCTCGCATTCGTCGTGAGTAGCTATAAATATGTCTGCGAGTGGTGCTGCATTCGTCTTTCTCCAATTTAAGGCTGCCTTCTCTTGAATATATATATATATATATATATATATTATCGCTTAAAATGCGACTTCCTCGGTGCCAATTATCAGCATTCTCAGTGCGTGCAGACGGTGTGGCTGCAGGCGGGCTTTCGTGCAATGTGTATGTACTGACATGCCTGGACAATCTGGCGCACTTTCAATCTAGAATCTGGACCTGGCCCGGCTGTGTCAAGGCACATTGTTTTGTTTTTTTTCTTCTTTTTGCCGTCATACTTTGATATGACTCCAAGCTGGCTGTTTTCGACCGCCTACCGGTCCGCACGGCGCGTGGAGCCAGTCAGGCCTTTCGCCTACGTCACTGATCATCATGATCAAAAGATAGTCATATTGATCATTCAGATCACGAAAATGAGGCCTATCGCTGAGTGCTGAGCAGCTGCGAGTAGAATGTGGACCCACCGTTCGAATCGTATGCGAGCAAGCTCACTGACCCGGGTAAGTAAGTACATTATGTGCCGGGCCTAGGCTATGTGACTCACGGCATGTCGTCGTAAGCTCCAAACTCACGGGCGGGCCATCTTAGATTTTACGCCCGGCGCATTGTTCTCTGCCATCGTGACATAATTAATCCACGCCCGCCGCCATCTTGGGTCACCAGTGGTGAGGGGAAACTTATCACCCATATGGGGGGACCCCTTGCAGTATAAAAGGTCGGACAAGGAGCCTCAATGTCCTTCAGCAAACAGCCCTTCCAGTCTTCTTATCCCTCTAACAACACTCTCGACTGTTAAACATGTTCGCCCGCTTCGTTACCCTTCTTCCCCTCGCTACTCTTGCTGCCGTCGCTGCTGCTGCTCCCACTGCGCTTGAGGCTCGCACCGGCGGTCCGGTGTGCAACTCTGGCTCTGAGTACTGCTGCAACAACAAATTCACTGTGAGATCATCGCAGTTCCTCCCCGTGGGTGATTGACGAGTCCATTCGTTCACAGCAAACCCAATACTTCAGTGGCCTTCTCGGTGGCCTCCTTGGTGGCCTCCTTCAGAACCTCAATCTTCAGTGCACCTCTATCAACGTCCTACCTATTTTACCCGGGGGATGCACACAGCAGACAGCGTGCTGCAGTGATGTCACACAGGTGAGTTTAGGATCGTGCGGCAGTTCATGGTCCATTAGCAACTCGTACTGATGGTGTGGTCTTTTTCTTTTCTTTCTCTCGTTTTATGTAGAACGGTCTGATCAACATTGCGTGCACTCCCATCGCTACCTAAAGGGTGTTGGATTTGAATACGAGCTTTTCTCTTTTTTCTTGATCTGGTTCTTGATCTGGTGGGATGTGGGTATACACATGTGTCGCATGACTGATCTTTGACGCCTTCGATATCTACGCGTTGAATTGATCGTACGCAACATTGAGTAGTACTCGTTAAATCTGTGTATTATATCGTGAAACGGTTCGGACCGAGACACTGCGCAATTGAGGTAGCTTTAAGTAAATGATCCAGACCGAGGACTCGCCGATCTGGGAATTGAACTTCTGGAATTACTGAGCGGTCCGAAGCTCTTGACTAAACCATATTTGGGCGGAAATCCATCAAGCAGCCGAGCCCGCACTAGTATATTATATCCCGCCATGGCCACTGGCAGTGCCCGCTCCCCAGCTCGAACTTGCGCTCAGCCAGTGCTATGATCGCTGATTAGCATCATTCATCTCCTAGTTGGTATCCCCGTTCCGCCCGTTCTCAGGCTCAGGTTCAGGTTAGTATACGGACACTGCACAAGTGGGGTCGGGGTGTTTGGCTACTGTAAAGTTTAGGTAAGGGCGGGATGGCGGGCGAGGTGTGACAATCGGCGTTCTGGCTTCGACAGGCCGTCGGCGGTGACTTACTCCACTTGGCCTGATTCGACACTTTCGCGGATCCCAAAAATGCCCTTCCAAGCCACAGCCTTATCGGAGATGAGCCTAATCCTCGTGCTTCTATCTACGCGACCGTGTTGATAGGGCGACTTGGCTTCGAGTGGTTTTCCAAAAAGACTCCAAGCCTTTGAATTCTCCAATTTAAGGCCACCCACTTACTTAAAAATAGGTGTCATTAGATCGAGTGTTGTGTTGTTACAGCTCGGGGTTAAATTTCTCGGCAGAGAAGAAATAACCAAGGTGAAAACCCCAAAAAACTGCTAAATCGAAATGAACACACGAAAGAAATAGTCATACTTGTCCACAGTCCGTGTGATGTGTATCGTGTTGCCTCGCACTATGCTCGAACATCTCGGTGAGTCGCTCTTTTCGTTTTGGTATGGCCGACTTCTCTAGGCTTCCACTTTGTCCTCGTCAACGCGGTGGGTCGACACGTGCGGTGGGCGTCCTTGGATACTGTAACTTGGAGGTGGTGTGTGTAACTCAGGATGTGCGCCGTGTTGTATTCTTGCTTTCCGCGCCGACCCGCCCTACTGCCAACTAAACAATTTCATTATGAGTTGTTCCAAGTCGCGGCGCACGTCGCTCGTCGTGCCATCCCTCATGCTCCCATTCGCTTCGACGCCATCGCAATTATTTTGGCACTTCAGATTGGCCTCGACGGCCCCCAACTTGCTCTGGTCGCCCACCTAGCCTCGGGCCTTATATACTCACCTTGTAGCTTCGTCGCGTCCCCGCCGCCGTTCTCCTAGCCTCGGCTGCGTCCCTGATCGCTGTGGTCGTCGCCTGATGCTGCCATTTTTCTGCCTGGCTTGGCTGGGTGAATACCCTCCATCCCCTTTCTCCAAGCGTTTGTGCGTCGTTTCGATGCGTTCACCGGCCATGTTATAGCGTCCTCGCCGCGTCCTGATTCTCCCGACGTGTTCGCTTCGTCATCGGTAAGCGCTTTCGTTGTAGCTTGAACTTCTGTCTCTCCCCCGAGCCCGACCGCAGGGGTTCAACGAGAGTGTGTCTGGTGCGCTCGCGGCTCCGTCGGGTGGCTTTGGTGGCACAGGAGAGTTGTATTGTACTTCTGTGGGTCCCTTGACTGTCTTGTTTTGTCCGTAGCGAACTACTTCGGGGTGCTTAACAGTGGGTTGCCATTCGTTGTGCCATCGTCACTACCTTTGTACGATGTTCCCCGTGTCCTCGGCGATCTGCAACCTTCCGTCGTCAGCAGAACTGATCGCCATTCGACTGCTTCGCTTCTGCTCGAGCAATGTGCTGACGATTTGTTGCGGTCGAGCTTCACTCAGCGGGTTCTCTGCTTCACGAGTGTCTTTACTCACTGTTCAGTTCGACTTGTTTCTTCCACGTCTGTATAAATTCACTCACTTCCAACGCAACATCCAGATATTAAAACATTAGCTTCTATGCGACACCATTGAGGTAATGTACAGTACTGGCCCATTAGCAGAATCACACATCAATTTCGAGGGAACAACAGGTACATAGGGATGATCCAAAGTTCAGAGGGTTAAGACCAACACAGAGCAGCCTCGGCCAGTACGGTGGTTCGGTATGAAGTTACGTTAGCAAACAAAGTTTAACAAACACGAAAAGATTGACTTCGAGAAGTCCGAGTCGTTGGCTCAGCTATAAAAGCACTCAGTGAGTTGTAACAAGCGACAGACTCATGTCAATCGCCAGCATTGTCCGTGGATCCAGATGCTGGCCAGTGGTTTTGCTGAGTGGCATGTCGCCGTGCAATGTACTGACCTGGCAGCACAAAAAATGCGGTTTCAATCTGACGAAAGAGTTTTGCCCAAGTATGTCCAACAAGGCACATTGCTTTTTTTTTTCTTCCTGCCGTCATACTTTTAAATGAACTTCAAATTTGAAATGCAGTCTCTCGGCCGGTCTCGAACCAACTCTTGGCAATTGTGTCGCAGCTGTTCTTCTACGCGGCGTCTAGGAAGTGTGCAGAGCGACGGAACGACATTCCCTCGATTTTGGCTCTACCCCAGCTTGGTCACCCATCTTTATTCCATTATCGCGTCCGTGTCTACTCGGGCTCTCTGACGGTAATTCGTAACATTCTGACTGTGATGCCCTCATATTATATTATGTGTCACGTAGGGCATGTCGTCGTAAGCTCCAGACTTACTAGCCGGGCCATCTTAGATGTTATGCTCGGCTCATTGTTCTCTGTTGCATCATGACATAATTAATGCACACTCGCCGCATTTCGGGTCACCAGTGTTGTGAGGGAAAATATAACCCATATAACCCATATGGGGGACCCATTGCAGTATAAAAAGCCGGGCAAGGAGCCCAGTGTTCTTCAGCAAACAGCCCTTCCAGTCTTTTCATCTCCCTAAAAACTCGCTCAACTATTAACCATGTTCGCCCGCTTCGTTACCCTTCTCCCCCTCGCTACTCTCGCTGCCGTCGTTGCTGCTGCACCCAATGTGCTCGAGACTCGCACCGGCCCAGTGTGCAACTCTGGCTCTCTGTACTGCTGCAACCACAAGTTCGATGTAAGATCATTGCGGTTCCTCCCCGTGGGTGATTGACGAGTTTATTCGTTCGCAGCAAATTCAGTACTTCGGTGGCCCCCTTGGTGGCATCCTTAGTGGCCTCCTTGGGGACGTCACTGTTCAGTGTAACACTATCAGCCTCGTTAGTGTTTTGAACAAGGGATGCACGCAGCAGGTAGCGTGTTGTGAGAATGTCAAGCAGGTAAGTTCAGTGCTGTGCGGGTCCATTAGTTGTACTGATGGCATCTCTTTCCTTTCATGTAGGACGGTCTGGTCAACATTGGATGCAGTCCCATCTCTGTCTAAAATGGGGTGTTCGACTTGGATATGAGCTTTTCCGTATTCTTACTTCTTTTTTCTTCGTTTAGGATATTCATATACCTATCTGTCGGTTGCATGAGGCTTCAATATACATTGAACTGATTGTCTGCTATTCCTTACTCATCAAGGTTGGAATGTCTGGCGAAAAAACTGAATTCGAACGTATTGTATCGTCAAACGGTTTGGACGGTGACACCTCGCAACTAAGTTATAAATCGACAATGTTACTGTGCATGTTCGTCCTTGACTTGGTTGCGGGAAGGTTTCCGAGAAGAAAAGAACATGTTGTATAGTGTAATCTTGTTCGGGCGTGTACACTACGGGGCTAAACACTCGGAATGCCACTCGGCAAAACCGTCTGTACACAACGGACATGCTGTACCCAGGTGGTGTACTTATGTATTTTAAGCAATAACTTGTTATAAGGGGGATGGCGTTATATTGGAGCAAGACGAGGAGAAGGTAAATCCAGCTCCACTACCATTCGTCGTCGAGCTTTATGGAGCTTTTTCTTCATGTAAATATGTACTAACCTGCCTTATACAAAGAACCTGGACCGTATCACGTACAACATGTTTCAAGGCACATTGTTTTTTTTTTCTTCCTGCCGTCATACTTTTGGTATGACTCTTAGCTGTTCTCTGAGACGCGCGCCCAGCTGCCCATTGTTGCAAGGCTTTCTCGTGGTGCTAGTAGGAACTGTGCGGAGCGACATTTTCGATTTCGATTCGGCTCTACCCCGCCATTGTGACCTCCTGCTTGCCGTCATGCCTACCCGTCTGTACGTGGCGTGGAGCTGGTCGGGCTTCTCGCTCACGTCATTGATCATCATGATTAAAAAAAAAAAACATCTTTTCCATTCGAATCACGAAATGGGGACCGTCGCCAACCGCGAATGTACGTTCGATCGCGTTCGGATTGTAGTATGCGAGGAACGCCTTCAAATCTGCTGCAGCCAGGCTGAGCCGCTCATTATCAGTTTACCAAACAGCTGCAGAACCTGACTCAAACTCTCAACTTGAATATATTCGAAATCACTATTGTAACGCTACTGGGCTTCTTGACGCAGTACTGCACTGGCCAGCCTATCTACGTGGCGGCCGGCCCATCTACAATTCGGCATCGCCTTTAGCGAGCCCAAAAGCTACCAGTACCTTTTAGGCAACCAAAAAGGAAGTGTCTCAGGTCTGTCTAAGCGTCGCCTAGAGCCACGATCAACCAATCCGCTGACAGTCCAGACCACTTTGCAGATTTGAACATTTCTGTTACTCAGCCGATCCACTCTGATGGTAATTTGTAACATTCTGTGGCACTCAGGCTGTGCCGGGCCTACTAGGCTACAGTATATGTGACTCGCGGCATGTGGTCGTAAGCTCCAAACTCGCGGACGGGCCAAGATTTTACGCTCGGTTCGTTGTTCTCTGCCGCATCATGACATAAGTAATGCACACCCGCCGCATTTCGGGTCACCCGTTATGAGGGAAAATATAACCCATATGGGGGACCCTTTGCAGTATAAAAGGCCGAGCAAGGAGCCCCAGTATTCTTCAGCAAACAGCCCTTCCAGTCTTCTCATCTCCCTAACAACTCGCTCAACTGTTAACCATGTTCGCCCGCTTCGTTACCCTTCTCCCCCTTGCTACTCTCGCTGCCGTCGTTGCTGCTGCTCCCAATGTGCTCGAGACTCGCACCGGCCCAGTGTGCAACTCTGGCTCTCTGTACTGCTGCAACCACAAGTTCGATGTGAGATCATTGCAGTTTCTCTCCGGGTGTGATTGAAGATTTCGTTCGTTCACAGAAAACCCAAAAGTTCGGTGGCCCCCTTGGTGGCATCCTTAGTGGCCTCCTTGGGGACGTCACTGTTCAGTGTAACACTATCAGCCTCGTTAGTGTCTTGAACAAGGAATGCGGGCAGCAGGTAGCGTGTTGTGACAAGGTCGAGCAGGTGAGTTCAGTGCTGTGTGGGTCCATTAGTTGTACTGATGGCATCTCTTTCCTTTCATGTAGGACGGTCTGGTCAATGTTGCATGCAGTCCCATCTCTGTCTAAAATGGGGCGTTGGACTTGGATACGAGCTTTCTTCTTGGATATTTCTATACCTGCTTGCATAATTGATCTTTAACGGTTGGGTTACCTATGCATTGGGTTGATGGGACGGAATACAGTTTGACTATACTCAACGTGAAGTAGATCGAGAGATTTGGGTAACTGAATACCTCCTCAACCGTCTGAAGTTTGAACTGAGGTTCGGTGTCCGATTTATTTTCAGTGGCTGAAATTCAGAGTGTTGTGAAACCCAAAAACGCAACGTGTTTTATCAACGTCCTGCAAGGCTGTTTTCGCAGCCGTCCTGACTCGGGTTTGAGTGGTTTTTCGAAAAGAACATTATACGGTGTACTAGTGTTTGAACTATATGGACTTGGTAAGCAAATCAAAGTAATAAGGTCGTTGACATCGAAGGCCTTATAAGAAGTCCGCTAGAACGCCACGGTTTACATCGATGCCGAACCTAGCTCGGTTGAGCCGTTGTGGCCTGAGGTATGGTACATACTTGAAGCCATCGATCGAAGGCCTACTGACCACTCTATAGTAGATCGATCGAGTTCGTTCCAAAAAATTGAGGCGCTCACTAGTAATATAAAGGAGCCACTGCGATCCTTTCAAAGAGGAATCATTGTCTCATAGCAGATTGAAGCTCACGTAGCTTGAAAAGCCTGAGTATTGAACGTAGCGTGTGGTTGTACACCGTCATACCACCGTGAGGGATCACTATTCGATCGGACGGTTGTCCTCATCTCAGTTTGTGCACACATTGTAGGCCACCCTTAAAATCGATCGTTAAGTGCCTCCGCAGCGCGCGTCGGCGAGCGCTGATATGTGATACATACACGACTGACCTCCTTGCAAGTGCCTCGCGGGAAGAAAGAGGTCGAGTCCTCCCGTACTAGTGTGTTCGATCCATGTCCATGTTTCACGACATGACGATTCTAGCTTTGTCAGGTCACCATGATAAAATGGCAGGTAGGTCCTCGTTCAGGGGCGAACCGTGATGCGCGCATACGGTAGGGCTAGCGAGAAGAGGCCGCTATCAAAATGCAAGTCGCAGAGCAGCTCACCATCTGCACCATCAGCATCTCCAACGCCCTTGAATAACCCAACTCACCCAGTCTCTCACCAACCCACCTTCCTGATCACCACTCACAACACGTACATTCACTTCTCAACCTTCCTCCTAGAGCAACACCGGTAAATTGCAATGCTGCACCAACACCCAAACTGTGAGATTCCTTCCTCTTTGCGCTGTTGCACTTTACGCTACACATCACCTACGCGCTGTAGTTGACCACCACAACGCTCAGCGAGCTTGGTGGATTGCTTGGGCCTATCCTTCCCGCCATCGAGGAGGGTCTCATCGGTCTCGGGTGCTCACCGATCACGGTCATCGGCACTGGAAGTGGTGCGACGTGCACCTCGTCTGCTGCACTAACAACAACTTCGTAAGTCAACTGAAGTCCAGAGACGGAGACGAGCGTTGTTGACCACTCTCCTCTGTAACGTAGAACGGTTTGATCAACCTTGGTTGTTCTCTCATCAGCCCCAGCCTGTAAAGCGCTAAAATATGCGACGGCGTTTAAGTCGTTATAGCGGTTCTTGACACCTGCGCACGCCTGAGAAAAGAGCCGCGTTAGACAAGTTCAGTTCAAACCAGCCTAGCGTTAATGATGAGCACTGCAAGTACGAATGGACGAAAGATCTGCAAGCAGCTGCAAAGAAGCCAGGTACCCCCACGAGCGCGGATCGCCCCATCAAAGGGAATGACTTATGTAATATGTCACCGTCGGAATAGCATCATGAGATCAGCCCATCGATCGGGTCACAGGGCAGAGTTTGACAGCTGTCATTACTTCTAAGCCTAATAGCATCACAAATAGCGTACCCTGTGTAATGTATCCCCAGTCTAGTCCCATTCACCGTATTCCCAACTGAAGCAATCCTGCCATAATCCGTATTCATCACTGCGCAAGAATAAAGAAAGACTGACGCACCACGCAATCTACCTCTTCTTTCGCCACGGGGACCGGGAGCTTTACTTTCTTGGTGTCCTTGTCCTTGTCCTTATCCTTGTCCTTGTCTCCACTGCCCCACCAGGGCCAGCTCATCTGCGAGACACTCTTATCGCCATCCGGTGGAGGTTCATCGGCCCATTCCACGTCCTCGGAGAGTAAACGGTCGATGACTTCTCGGATCGAGTGCGTTCGGACGTCTACCTTCCACTGGAGCTTGGTGACCGCGTCATACAATACAACCTTGCCGAGGTGACACCTATGAAATCACTCCGTTGCTTACTTCTTGCGGGACAGCGAATCAAAATTGTGAACACACCTCGTCTCCATCGCGTAGCCAGCAATTGCGCACGTGGATGTCACACCATTACAGGTACCCATGGCTATTGGGTCTGCTGTGTGGATAACGTGAGTAATGTGTTGGGCCGACGGCTTTGGAGGATGTCAGCACTGCAGCAATGCGTGAAACGTAAAACAAACACACAGGGGAAGGGAGATGTAATCGAGTGGCAGCTAATTTCTCAGCTGGTGTTTCGAACGCTACAACTGGTGCACCAAAGGTAACTCCGATGAGTGATGACACGGAACCTCCCAATGAATGACCTATATATTCAGTGAGTTTCTGGTATGCCAGAAATGCCAAACAAAGGAGGGATGAATGAGGTGCGTACCAATTATCCAAATGTAAGAATTCGGGTATATGTAAGTAAGATCGTTATAGAGCTTCTACAGAGTCAAGTTAGCGTCGACGATACGTCAACAAGTCGGTTGCTCACCACTCCGACTGAATAGTATAAATCATCGTCTTGAAGCGCGCCTTCTATGCATTCCTGACTGCACTTCCCTGAACTCTTGTAGCACCCACAGACGGGGCTCCACGTAGGGCCGACACGCGCGCAACAACAAGAAAAGAGCATATTGTCGTTCAACTTGTCCTTCCGCACTGTGGGACCTCCACCGCCAGTGATCCATCCGGCCGAAGTGCCTTTCAGAGAAAGTATCACTGTAGAATTATCCTCCGAAACGAAAATATGACCCCGAAGGCCATCATCCTCGGGCTCCCATCCCACAGGGATCGTCTGCAGAAATAATCAAAAACAGTTCACAGAGAAGAAGAAAATTGCATGCCTTATTAAACCCTTCGACGGTGTACCAACCCTCATCAGGACTTTCAACGTAGGCATTATTGGTCATCTTTGCGAGCGAGAGCAGCGCTTCCCTGTCCGTCACATCTGGGCCGAGCACTTCTTCCGAATGCCATAGGGTAGCGTCGCTCTGTCCGTGGCGCATCGAGCGAAGGCGGGCGTCATAAAAGGCGGCGTATGAGGAAGGTCGGTGTGTGAGAAGGCGTGACGTGTCTACATCGTAGGTGTATGGGTCTGCGGGTATGCTCAGTGAATGCGATAGGAGCTGAGATGGACCGACGTCGGAAAAGATTACGTTCGACGTGTTGGTGATTGCATGCTGGTGGCGGAGCTGAAATGACAGTCGAGGTGTTTGGGCCTGCAGGGTGCCTTCGTGCCAGAACAAAGGCGCCAGTAAAAGGCGAAGTGTGGTAGGGAATACGTCAAATATCATAACCTTGTGTATGGCGATGGACACATGAACCTGAGAATGGCGCAGCGATGGTCGTGGTTCGTGGTGAACGACTGACCCGAGTTTCGACGACCTGAGCAACACTGAAAGGGTGATATTATGTAATCCTCTCCTTCTGTGCCAGCTGATCCATGCACAGGTAAAATGCTTTGCGAAGACCTTTATTTAAATTTTTAGCTTTGAATCCGAGTCCATCATGCTCACGCAATGTAAGCAATGGAGACGTACACTAAAATATTTAGGTGCTATACACTATCGAGTTGAACACAGAAACGGGCAGACGATTTATGATAAATTTATTAAAATTTATCCTTCCGATGACCTTGGGATCCAGTCCAGTTTGCAACAATGGTCTCAGCGTACGAGTGGAAATCGGTCTGGACTGCGACTCCCGCCTAACAAGGCTTGCGGAGGCGACGTCTCTCCATTGCTAACCTTTACCAACCACCCAGGAGAATGATCTCGCCTCTTTGTTTCATGGCGCTGGTCGCCTGCGCGGCCCTTGCAGCCCCAGTTAATTCAAGCCAACCGACGCAAGCCGCCATTCCGACTGTCTCCTCACAGTCTACTTTGTATAGTGGCTCCTCGAGCATCGCTTCCATTGCCTCTTCTTTGTCTCTTGTCTCGGCTTCACTCTTGAACCCCACTAACCCCACGTCCTTACAGTTAATCCAGTCTAACGACCCATCGAGCACCGTCCCAGTCACGTCCCTTCTTGTTTCGTTATCTCTATTATCTTCTCCGACATTGGCCACGTTCACGTCACCTGCTATATCTACTGACTTTGCGACCGAAGTGGTCACCGCTTTTGAGACCACCACTGTCGACGCGACGCCGACTTCACTTTCTATGGTCCCAGTAATCGTGACCGCTACTTCAACCGTCACTGCAACATCTATCACGACTCCTTCTCCTTCTTGGAGCAACCGTACCCTATGGGTTGCACCGCCGCACATGACCGACCTCTCCGCATTCAACATCACATACTTTCCCAGCGGCCGACGAAACCTCCACATCGTCGCCCAAATCCCATCCGAAGCCATCGCACTCACCAGCAAATCCATCCAAGACGCTCTCTTCTCCTCACCCAACACCAACACCACCACCACCTCATCCTCGCTCCTCCAGCTCGTCTACCCGATCCACTCGGTCAACCCAGGCAGCAAACCCGAAGGCGGCGCCGATTTCTACGCAACCCCACTCAACCTAGCCGGTGCGCGCAACGTCACGCTGGAATACAGCGTCTTTTTCCCAGTCAACTTCAAATGGGTCAAAGGTGGCAAATTACCCGGTTTGTTCGGGGGCCACACGGGGTGCTCTGGCGGCGCCTCGGCCCAAGATTGCTTTAGCACCCGGTTGATGTGGCGACCGCACGGCGTTGGCGAGCTCTATCTGGTACGTTCCCCCCACATCGAATTGTGACACGGGGTTTTCTTTGAAACCGAGTCGGATGGATGACGTTCGTTGGGTTTTTAGTACGCTCCCAAGGACAAACAATCCGATGCCTTGTGCGCAGACGCCCGGTCTGTGTGCGATGCGACGTATGGTTTCTCCATCGGCCGAGGTGCTTTCAATTTCACCGCTGGCGATTGGACGCGTCTCTCGCAAAACGTCGTGCTCAACACGCCCGGACAAAGCGACGGCGGTTTCACGCTAGAGGTCGATGGACGACCGGTGATTCACCGGACGGACGTGTTTTATAGAAATAACATCGCTCAACGGGTCGATGAAGATGGAGACGTCGCACAGCCTGCAGAGTTCTTGGGGCTTTTCTTCAGGTAGTGTACAGTTATCCACGACCGAGTCGCGCTACGCTCACTCTCCTTCGAGCACTTTTTTCGGAGGTCACGGTAAGGCATATGCTACGCCAAAACAGCAGTACACTTGGTTCAAAGACTTCGTCATCGTTCGCTACGGCTAACGTCCGGAACGTCCAATCTAATCCAAGAAAAGTCTAGGGGGTGTCAGGGTGTATACTAACCTTGAGAAAAACGACGCGACCATACAGCAAGCACAAGTCCGACAAGAAAAGCAATCACAAACGCAATCCCTTTTACCTGCCACGTCTCCACCGGGCCCATCTCCACCGTCTCCACCAGCAACGTTTCAAGCTCTTTTGCCATCGACGTCATCCCAAAAACCGATTCTGCACGTTGTTTTGACCGTTGCGCCATCGACGCCCGCGCCGAGGCATTCATGCAACATATGTCCTCGAGTGCATCTGCCCAAACCCCGGGTTCCGGTGTTCGGAGCCAGCCCGTTCGTTCCTCTGGTGGCTGGTCCACGATGCTCTCCGTTGGCCCGCCACTATCACACGCCAGAACGGGCAGTCCACAAATCATGCCCTCGACAGGACCGATACCAAAGTGCTCGTTCGCGGGGGTGTACAGTAGTGCGCGTGTAGACGAGGATCGAAGGAGTGCAGATCGTTGCATGGTGGTAAAGTTCAGGAGGAAGAGGACATCTGGGTCATATTCAGTCGCGTCTGTGAAGGAGGGTGCAGGAATTTTGGATTGTGGTGTGACAACGTTGAACGAAAGCTTGCTTGATCGTGCACGTTCGACGAGGCCATTCAGGGTGCGAATGTTGTCCTCGAGGCGGGGGTCATAACCACCTGTAAGATGATTGAGCTGACATTCGAGTGAGGGGGGTACACAGACCCTACCAGCAAGGACGAGCCGCATGTTGCGAGTCAAGTGTTGTATTGAAGCTTTATCCCGAAGGAGAGCAAAAGCTTCGATGGCGAGTGCTACATTCTTCTTCATCTCAAAGCGATTCAACGAGATCAACGTCGGTCGCTCCCTTGACAAACTTGTAAATTGCGTCGAACATGGTAAAGAGCTGGTCTTACGAATCGATCTGATCGACATCTGGCGCTGCCCAGTCGATGGGTGCTTGATATGCCTCAATGTTGATGCCTGGATAGACGACCTTGGGTGTCGAGGTGATGGAAGAGAGATGTGCCCTTGTAATACGCGCTGTAAACTTGGAGTTGGCAACGAGCGTATCAGCCTGTCCTGCAAAGACGCGCGTGTGAGACTGCCTCCGACACCCACGGAGACCACGTACGTGTTGTCAACTCCTCCAGACGATCCATCGGATAGCGGTAAACCGCTTTGAGTACGCCAACGTTTCTCTTTTGCAATGCACCTTCTACGAACGCGCCATGTGCGAGTAGCTTGTCGGGGAAATGACAGTAGAAAAGAAGGCGTTTTCCGGTGAGCAAACGAAGGAGGGGTATACAAGTCGAGAGTTGGTCTACAAAGAAGACGTCGTGGTCGGGTGAACGAAGGAGAAACTGTGTCAACGTGAGATGGAGCTGCCGTGCGTGTGCAAACAGGATATGGAATTTGCCATGCCAATGGCGCGGAAAGGGCGGGATGATATGGTGTATACGGAGGGTGCCTAGAAAGAGTGAGATGAAGGTCAAGAGGATGCGAGCAGGCGGTTACCATCGCGGGTTTCGTCGAAACAGTGGTTCGGGTCGTGGTGTGAGGTGTAGATGTCGACGGTGTGACCGAGTGCTTGTAGGCCGAGCGCTGCGTCGACGACGAGCCTCTCAGCGCCGCCTGAGGAATGTTGGGTCCATGTATCGTACGAGAGATGGGTAAACACACCTATTCCGAGGTCTGGGTGGAGGAACGCAATACGCAGCTTCGGCGGTGTCATTTCGAGCACTCGTAGACTATGCACACGACGTCTGGAGTAAAGCGAAGAAGAAAGCCGACAACGTCCGCCGCTAAAACTCGTCTCTCTTCGTCCTCATACGCGGTTCAAGTACATCCACCCTCAGCACACTCTCCAAACCTTTCAGCGCCTGCACAACCTCGTCCTTCTGCGCCCCGTCGTTTGCACGAGGCACCGTGAATACAAGCACGTCCGACAACTCGCCGGCTGGCTTTGTATATTGGAGTTGGTGGAGAGCTGGATGGGAGCTTGCGAGGTCGGATGGGTTGGAGAGGAATGGTGATGCGGTCGCAAACGTGACTGCGAGGTTCAGGGCCGAGGACGCTTGCATCATGGACGGCGTGGATGATGATCTCGATGGAAGCTAAAACCGAACGTGAGCTTGATGGGTTAACCTGCAAAGTCGAGCAATATTTACCCGTAAATTCAGTTTACGCTCGAACTTCAAGGTCTCCCCCAGCCGGGCACTAGACCGTCAGATCTACAGAAGAGTCGGATGAAGCCAGTTGTTTCGAACCCAAATACGCCTCAAATCCGGGAATACTAGGCTCAAAACAAGGACAGCGGCACATCCACATCTACACAATACAACAATGCCTTGCTGCTAGGTCAGTCCCGCAGATTCAATAATCGTGGCTTTAGACGGTGGCGAGACTAGTTCATCAGCAGCTAACAAGTTGCTAACCCAGGCATTCCTTTGGCGAACTCGCACTGTTTATGCAATTCATTCTTGATTGCCGATGTCCTTGATCGTTGGATGGGCTGCAAAAGTCGGATGCAGTGGACCAAGGATCATGAACTAGGAGAAGCTATGACTTCGTGGTTCATAATCATGGTAATCTCTGCTCGACAAGGGAACGCTGCGTTACGTTTGTACCAGTGAAGTAGAGATCGTGATGGAGACTAATAAGATGCAGAAAAACATCGGTTACGCATACAAGGGAAGATACAATCGTGTCGTGTCGGTGGGTGCGTCAAGTCTGAGTTAACAATACATTACAGGTAAATTTATTTCGGTGATAGGGACGGAATCGAACGACAAGAACGTGATTCATGAGTACCTGGCGCGCTTCGTAGAAAGAGGCTGTGGCCCAAGCGCAGGATCTCTCCAGACGGGTTGTTGAACTCGAGGTTCTCCGAGGTGATGGTCTTGTGGACTCAATGTCGCCCAGTCGAAAAAGATGTCAAAGCGCTTGCGATCGTCGTCCTCCGACCATACATTATCGTCATCTTTGGGTATGCTAGGTATGCCAGCACCATGACGCTCGCATCTGAAACCAGGTGAGAGGGGGTGTAATCGTGATGAGCATGAGACAATATCGTAGGGAAGTATTTTTGAAGCATTGACAGAGTATCCTCTGGTAGCTCGTCAACCAGCGCCAGGACGTACATCGCTCCATCGCATGTTGCGATGTCCGTGCCTTGTACGCGGAAAAATGGCTCCGCCTCTCGTCGATCTTCTTCTGGGATCCTATCCCCGCGCGCGAAATCTACTCGAGGGTGGGTAGCCGCGTCTGCAGATACTGGCGATGCGGAGGTTGTGCTCGTGTGCGAGGGGAGGAGTTTCTCGAGGATCGCTGCAGTGCAACAAGTGGGTCAGTCACCAAGATGGCTCACAGCATGGGGTTGGAACGATCGATGAACTTCGAATATCCACGCCGTGTAGTCGGAGGACGCTGTTGGCCCGCTATCGAGGTATGTATAGTTGACATTGAGGACGTGCAAGGTTTCAAATGCGGTAGGAGATCCCATTGATTCATATTATCAATTGACCAATGCTTGTGCTAGGGGGTACATGATCATGATGGGTCACCCGTCGTATGGTGTGTTAAATGCTGCGTGCTTTGTCAAAGCCTCACCCTTTGATCTATCCATTCATTCCCTCATGTGGGGGCAAGTATTCTAGCAACCGGTGCAGTTAATGGATTACTAAATGATATTGCCGTACTGATCGCCCCGCAGGCTGAGACAACCATTGAATGACTTCACATTATGTTGCTGACACGGTGATCACACCACGATCTCTTTCGGGTGTCCTGACCAGTCAGTCGTCGCAGGGAGCACGCCGTAAGCCATCATAGGCTATCCATCGCGAAGGCAAACACTGTATTCCAGAGTCCATTGACCTCTTCGATCAATGTGCCGAGCCGGAGCATTATGGAAAACGAACACCTATACCTGAAAGGTCGCCGCCGTGCATGACTATCAAGTGTACCGTTCCATGAAATTCATGTTGACCACCTTGGCTAGAAAGCTGTTTTTATTTTGCAATCTGAAAACAAAACAAAAACCACTGAGCCCGCTATGTCCTGGGTCGTCCTGCTATTTGGAAACCCGCGAAAACAGGTTTGATACGATGAGTTCTGCCAGGTACCCGGATCTACCCGAGTCAGGTTCTCGTATATGCTGCTCTCTACTAAAATGTTTCGAGGAGAAGCGGAATCAGTGCTACTGGCAGGACACATGCGATGTTGCTATCCTCGGTGAGTCTAGTATCTCGCTGTTCCTGTATTTGCTCTGCTTTCATATGCTTAGGCAGGGAAACATACATCGTGTTGTTATCTATGTACATACTATCCACAAACGGATGGTTATCGCACATTTACCAAGATTTTCATATTTGGTGAGTAAGTTGTTCCTAATTATATGTGCACAGGCTTCGATAAACTCGAACCAAAGCATCGCTCATTCCCGTACAAGTACCTCTGATGATGACCATTGTTGGTTGATTGGTTCGGTCACTTTTGACAACCCAATTCCACCTGGTAACTGTTACAGCATGGTTACATTGGACGCCTTACGCAGGCTGAGGCGTCTCTCTTCGCTGGCTAGTCTACATGACAGATATTCGCGTGGGAACCAAGACGCTGCAGTGCATTGTACGTTAAAGGATGGATCCAAACCTCACTGGTGGTCCCGCTTTCGCCGTAGAGGGGAAGATTCACAAAAAGGTGCATGTCGTTCCCATTGTCACCTCCCTATTCGTTTGTATGCATCCTGCACGACGGTCATACCAATTAACCACTCATTTATCAGTCTCACAAGATCCCACCGTGACAGCCTGTCCTGCGGTACTATACGTTCCGGGAGACTCGGAACCTCCACGCGTTCCGTTGATCGTCCCACCTGATTCTCCTCAGTCCCTCAGTGACGATGATGGGGATGGCTCGAGCTATGCAACGTGGGGTTTTGTGCTGCCCGAGCGTCCTTCCCGTCTTAGCACGATCACCGAGTTCACCGAGTCTACCTACGACTCTTCGAGCGACTGGCATTACAGAGTGGCGATGGTTCACCCCCGTCCATCGTCCTCGAGCGAAACGATCTCGTCTCATCACGAAGTTCTAGGTCAGTCTTGTCGCAAGTATTTCATTGTGGATCCGCTCAGCTATCCACAGAGCACTCCTCATATCCTCACCAAGATGATGGTTGTACCGTTGACCCTACTTCACCATCTTCTTTAGTCGCGACATGGCTGTCGAATTTCGTCGCCGCACCGTCTCACGCGCCAGCGGAGTCAGATCCTCCACCCAAGCCACCAAACTCAGGCGCCACGTCGAATAACGCAAGTTTGAGACGTCGAAGCAGGAGGAAAGTAGGGGGGGAGAGAGGGTGACAGTCTGGAAAAGTACTCTGTGCAATGAGGTGGTCCTTCCGTGGGACAGACCGAACGATAGTCTAGGACGGATCCGGTCCGAGATCCGGACGCGGAGAGGAGAGCAGCTGAAGTGGCAGGCTGCTCGGCCTTCACAAAGTATACCATATGCTCCATATTCGCTGATATGCACCACCAAAGCAGTCAGTTCCGAGTGGCTAGCAGAGGAGTCACATCAATGTGAACCTGTGTAGTACATCGCCAAGGCATCAACTGCGCTTGTCCTTCCGACTTCAGTTAGAAGGTGCTCGGGCAGCCTCCTTCTCGCTTCTCAAAATCCGCTCCACATTTGCGCCGATCCGACGACGGTCTTCGAGTGTGTAATCGGGTTCGGGTGCCGAGTATCCAAGTTCTACAGAGATGGTCTCAGGGGAAGTAAGCTGGTACGCGTACTCAGTACGGCTTACTAAGGCTAGCGTACTGCGAGGGTATTTCCTCGGATAGGACGGGAAGCGTGGAGAGATCCAGGGCGAAAGAGGGACCGAGCCATGCGTTGCGAAACTCGTGATCCCTGTAGAAGATCGGATCAAGAAGCGGTGCTTAAGAGGGACAACCCACTTTCTCTGAAGATATTTGAGTTTGAGGGATGAGTGTTACTGGTAGCATAGATAGACAGCGACATGAAACTAACCTCTTCGCGTGTAAGAGGATGAACGAAGATGCTTGATCGGATGAGGGACTTCAGCGAATCTGAATGGCATGCTCTGATTCACCTGAGATTGCCTCTGTTTTGACAGAGGTAGGAGAAGACGGACGCAAACGACGTGGCAGGGACCCATATCTCATAGGAACCTGGAAGACTATTTGCTTCATTAGAAAGGGTTCGGGGAAGCGCTCACCAACAGGATGTGGGCCGATTGGCGCTGTGTTGACACGGAAGAGAGGGACGGCTACAAAAGCGCCGTCGCGCCTGAGACGCAAGACAGCATCGCGCAGCTCGAGAGCAGCATGATGCTCTTCCGCATTGTTCTGGTGAAAGTAGATATCTACACACGGTCGACAAACGTCCCCGTTCAGAATCAATCGGCACGAGATGAGATAGCTCACGGAAATGCCATTCTCTGTCAGGAGTGTGTCACCGAGGAATCGATAAGAGCTGGGGACATATACATACTTGATTTCAGCATTCACGACTTGCTCGAGGTCAGTCGGGGGAGACATTGGTTACTGCAGAGACGGTGGGAGCGCTAGCTTTTGTCAGTAGAACATGGGCAGTTACCTTTACAAGGTCACGGGGGGGAGAATTGTGGCTGTGGGGGGTGCAGATTCGCCTCCGTGGAAATTTATGTCGACTTTCGGAAACGTTGATGACTTGTATGTCGTCCGTTTTTACTGGACTCTCTAGAAAATTTATCTTTATCTAATATTTATACTGTACTCCACCATTCTTTCGTTTCTTTGTTAAGCCGTGCTAATCGTCTTCGTGAGAGGAGGGTTGAGAAGTGAATGTACGTGTTGTGAGTGGCGATCAGGAAGGTGAGTTGGTGAGACTGGGTGAGTTGGGTTGTTCAAGGGCGTTGGAGACGCTGATTGTGCTGATGGTGAGCTGCTCTGCCAGTGCGACTTGCATTTTAATTCTCTTGCTAGCCCTACCGTATGCACGCACCACGGTTCGCTCCTGAACGAACGGTCAGTGCGAAGAGTACACATAAGCTAGAATCGTCATGTCGTGAAACATGGACATGGATCAAACACACTAGCACGAGAGGACTCGATGTCTTTCTTTCCGCGAGGCACATGCAAGGAAACAGATGCGCGTCTGTCCTGTATGCATCACATATCAGCGCCCGCCGACGCGCTGATTGATTTTAAGGTGGCCTACAGTGTGTCCTCGGTTCGAACAATTTACAAGGAATTTCAGTTACCCGAATCTCTTGATCAGAACTAGTTCACGAATTACGAAAAATTCAAGTTCAGTATTTTTCACGTAATATCCAAATGGTGTTGCGTACGATCAATTCAACATACGTGAAAGATCAATTATGCAAGCAGGTATAGAAAAATCCAACCAGAAGAAGAAAGAACACAGAACGGCTCGTGTCCAACCCCAACACCACATTTTAGAGAGAGACGGGAGAGCATCCAACGTTGACTAGACCATTCTACATGAAAAGAAAGAGGCCACACCGTCAGTACGAATTATTAATGAACCATGAACTACCAGACAGCAATCATTCACCTGATGAACATCCTCGCAGCACACTGTCTGCTGGTCGCATCCGTGATTCAAAGCCTCAACGAGAGAGATAGAGGTGCACTGAAACAAAACGGTGAAAGTGGTATCACTGAGAAGGCCTGCGAGGACGCCATCGAAGTATTTGGTTTCCTATGAACGAATGGACTCGTCAATAGCACATGGAGAGAAACTACAATGATCTCACAGTGAATTCGTTGTTGCAGCAGTACACACCACCGGAGTTGCACACCGGTTCGGTGCGAGCCTCGAGCACATTGGGAGTAGCAGCAGCGACGGCAGCAAGAGTAGCGAGAGGGAGAAGGGCGATGAAGCGGGCGAACATGTTTAACAGTCGAGAGTGTGAGTGGGGTAAGAAGACTGGAAGGGCTGTTTGCTGAAGAACACTGAAGCTCCTTGTCCAGCCTTTTATACTGCAAAGGGTCCCCCATATGGGTTATATTTACCTCACAACACTGGTGACCTGAGCGTGCATTATTTATGTCATGATGGGACAGAACACTGAGCCAAGCGCAAAATCTTGGCCCGGCTGTAAGTCTGGAGCTTACGACGACATGCCCTGTGACACATAATATAATATTACGAGGGTATCACAGAGTCAGAATGTTACAAATTACCGTCAGAGAGTTTGAGTAGACATGGACGCGATACTGGAATAAAGATCCGGGTGACCAAGCTGAGCAGTGGGGTAGAGCCAAAATCGAGAGATCGAGAATATCGTTCCGTCGCTCTGCACATTCCATAGACGCCGCGTAGAAGAACAGTTGCGACGCCACGAGAACCCTTTGCAACTTGCCAATTGGAGTTGGTTCGACCGTTCGAGACCGGCCAAGAGACTGCATTTCAAATTTAAAGTTATAAGTCATATCAAAAGTGTGACGGCAGGAAGAAGAAAGAAAAGCAATATTAATGTGCCTTGTTGGATGTGATACTTAAAGTTTTTTTTTTTATCATGATGCAGGGTGACGGTCACCTAACCCACGGACCAAGCTTGAGCTGGAGGTCGCAATGGCGGGGTAGAGCCAAATCGAGAGATCGAAAATGTCGCTCCGCACAGTTCCTACGGTATACTGGCACCACGAGAAAGCCTTATATCAATGGGCTAAGCGTGCCTTAGGGTTAGTTCGAGAACAGCCGAGAGTCATAGTACATTGCACTCGGAAACGCCACTCGGCAAATCCGTCTGTACGCAAGGTTCGGAACACCGCGATCATTG
Source organism: Boletus reticulatus (assembly GCA_038093535.1). Classification (NCBI taxonomy): domain Eukaryota; kingdom Fungi; phylum Basidiomycota; class Agaricomycetes; order Boletales; family Boletaceae; genus Boletus; species Boletus reticulatus. Next base: position 93,206 of record JBBPSJ010000119.1, read on the forward strand.
CTGCACCCAAGTGGTGTGTGTGTGTGTGTGTTTTTTTTTTTTTTTTCTTGAACGGCACAACTTAGTCACCAGACTGTAGTCACCCACCTATGTAACTTTGTCGCAGCACGCTGTCTGTTGGGCGCACTTCTTACCGTCGTTCAAAGCACAGACGAGGTTCAAATCGAGGCCACTAGGCTTCCGTTTGAGTTGTCCTACGTCAACGCGGTGGGTCGACATGTGCGGTGGGCGTTCCTGGATAACTGGGAGGTTGTGTGTGTGACTCAGGTATATGCGCCGTCTTGTATCCTTGCTTTCCGTGCTGACCCGCCTTGCTGCCGACTAACGATTTCATTTCGAGTTTGTTCCAAGTCATGGCGCACGTCGCTTGCCGTGCCATCCCTCATTCTCCCATTCGCTTCGACGCCATCGCAATTATTTGTGAGGTGTGACCAGGTTAATCACACACATTCGACTAAATTAATATTAATATTAATCTACATATTTAAATACCTAGTACTGGTCAACAGCGAAGCACCTGTAGGGTCAGCTTCGAGAAAAAGGGGTGATTGAGACAATACGACTTACGGTACAATTGTTCGTGTCTCGCACTGCTGTACCGACCTTGAGAAGGGCAGACCAATCGACCTAGTGCTCATCTTGCTTGATGGCAGCCTTGAGGATGAGATCATCCATACACCGGTCCCAGAACGCTTCGTCAGAAAATTCGACTTGCTCTATTCGGACGCTGAGCGTCCTAAGATAGTTACCCTTGGACGTCTGGACCCTGAGCGACATGGCGTGCAATCGCACATGAGACGTGATGTATGCGATCACCTCCTGCGCGGTCTCACCGACATGTTAAAGTCGTCGAGTTCCATAATGACAGGAACTGGAATGATGACGGTCCATCGCAGCGATTCGACAATCGAGGCCACACTTGATAATGATGATAGAATAATGTTTATATCGAGAACGAGGATGCTATAGCTGGGGACAACGTTCAGCGCCAGAGTGGTAGACCGACGTGGATACCTCTTTGAACGATGCACCGACGAGGATGGGGGGAGTCGTTGGGCGGACACAAGCAAAGAGCGCAAATATCGTCGTTGAACCTGCAAATCGTTGAGTTTACACTAACAACGGTTCAAAGATGACGTCTACCTTGAGTGCTTTCACCCCTTCTGAATCCTCCTCGTCGTCCTCACCTTCCGAAGATTCGTCCGCTTCTATATCGTCGACGTCAATGTCCATTGTGTCGTCGGTCCACCTCCGGTCTCTACATCGACAAACATGGAAGAAACAAGTCGAACTGAACAGTGAGTGAGTGAAGACGCTCGTGAAGCAGGAACCCACCGAGTGAAGCTCGACCACAACCCCCAGACAAACCACAACAAATCATCAGCGCATCGCTCGAGCAGAAGCGAA